>VMBQ01000342.1:0-52824 GCA_007657795.1 Dreissena rostriformis | reverse complement strand
CATTAATGTTTATGAACAGAACAGAACAGAACAGATATTTTATTTGATTTGTACATAGTACATCATCATATTCACATATAATTATATAACAATTTATAACATCACGTACATCAGTATAACATATATACACGGATTAATGGACATTTCAATATAACATAACACAGCATGTAAAGAGGATGGTCAGTTTTCGTTATCCTAAATTAGTATAACATAAATACACGGATTAATGGACATTTCAATATAACATAACACAGCATGTAAAGAGGATGATCAGTTTTCGTTAACATTTATAATTTCGTTTCTAATTTCCAAGCTTTCTTTAATATATTTTGCAAATTTAATCAATACAGATTTGTTTTCAGTTTGCAATAGCTCAATAAATTTGAACATTGATGGTCGTACATAATAGTGTTTCTTAATATATTTCTTACGCAAATTGCTAAAACAAGGGCAAATAAGAGTGAAATGGTACTCGTCTTCAATATCAAGGGAATTACAACATTGACAGTATCGCTCATTTCTTGGTATTCTATTTCTACCGAATCTACCAGTTTGTACTCTTAAAGAATGTGCAGATAATCTTATTCTAGTGACAAAGAATCTTAAACTACTTGGCAATACATCTAGGTATAGTTCATATGACAGAGACTCTTTACAATTTTGTAACAAATCTAATACATTACTACTTTCAACAGAACTATGCCAGTCTTGTTTATAAGTATCAATCAATCTTTGTTTAAATATATGTGGAAATATTTTACAATCAAGAGTATCACTATTTCTAAAGCAATCAGCAAATCCATAAGTTTCTAACAACTTTTTAACATTTGATACCCAATTGTTATAACCTATTGAACAATCAGATATACTTTGTCGATAAATCGTTTTCATAATAATATTATCAGTATTTAACAATTTACACCAATACTTAACTATCCTAATATATCGAGTAATATATAACGGGTACCTTCCTAAATCACCATATACACCAGCGTTACAAGTACTCATTCTGACCTTTAAAACACTTTTACAAAACTTGAGGTGTATACGCTCTATTTCTTTAGATTTAGTGGCGCCCCATACCTCGGCAGAATAATTCAATATTGAACCTATAAAGGAATCAAAGAGCTGGCATTGTAGTTTGGGTTTAATCACATATTTTCTACAATTATACATAAGTAATTTTAATGCTTTTAATGATTTACCAATTAAATGCTCTTGGTTCATAGCGAAATTGCCAGTGTAATTAAAAATTGTACCGAGATAGTTGAAATTATCTACAGTTTCTAACAAGTTCCCATTGTAACTCCACTGCTCATTTGGAAGTACTCTGCCTCTTTTTCTAAAAACCATAACCTTGGTTTTTTGAATGTTTACCTCCAAACCCCAACAGTTACAATAATCATATAAACTATCTAAGCTATTTTGTAAGTCTTCTGGTGTTTTACCCAAAATTGCCATATCATCAGCAAATAACAATAATATTAACACAATATCGTCAAAATATAAACCTGAATCTAAATTACTTTGTAAATGTAGTTCTAGGTCTTCCACGAATAAAGAAAAGAGCAGAGGCGAAATTACCTCCCCTTGACGTAATCCAACAGCGTAGCTGAAAAAGTCTGAGTACGTATTACAACTGCGAACGCAAGACTTAACCTTTTCATACATATCCTTAATTATACGTAATATTTTACCTTGAATACCACATTTGTATAATTTAAGCCAAAGGCAATTTCTGTTGATACTATCAAAACAAGATTTTAGGTCAATAAAACCAATATACAGACGCTTGTTATTATTTAAATAGTGTTGTATGACTGAGTGAAGAATAAATATCGCATCAACAGTTGATTTCCCTTTTCTAAAACCGAATTGGGCATCAGATATTACATTATTATTTTCGCAAAACGTTTCAATTCTTCTATTCAAAATAGTGGTGAAAAGTTTAGAAAAACAACTAACAAGTGTTATTCCCCTGTAATTCTGTGCATTTTTTGTATCCCCTTTCTTATGTACAGGAACGATAACTCCTTCTATCCATTTGTCAGGAAAGAAACCAGACTCTATAAGTATTGATACGAGAGGCACTTAAACGAAGTCGATGTCAGTTCCAACAATACCCCACCTTCACCGCAACAAGACACGAACTGTGAAAAACAACTTACTGCGCCTTGTTAACCTTTGATTGTATCAAACTGTTTGACTGTTAAAGAATATAGGTAGACGTGTTGTAGACTCTGGTGCCCAAATGACACACGTTTGGATGAAGCTACATCCGCCAGTCATTTTAAGAGGATTTGGTTACGAACAAACATACACGAATGAAATTAGGACCATACTTCTACAAAATGTCATGCAGCTACATTTCCTTTTTTTTGATCTTCTGAACATGAATGTTGTTTTGCTGTGAAAGTTTGATCAAAGTCACAAAATAGATAAAAAAGTCATAAAACAATTGATGTTCGTATTGATTCTTTTGTTACAGCGGAATACATGGTGATATATTCTCCCATACTTATTGTTCGCAGCCAAAATACCTTTCTTTACGATCAAGTACAAAATACTACTTTAGAAGCTGTGAATGTTGGATCTAAACCCGCATTCATGCATGAGTGATTTATTACACCATTTATTGAAGTATACATTCTTCATTAGAAAAAGGGACATACTTCTGCTTACATTGGTCGCAGTCAACATTTCTTAATTTTGCGATCACCTAAACATGTTCACTTGTGGAAGCTTATGCGACCCCCCATTTTTTTTTCAAATTGAAGAATTGAATACACACACTGTCGGGGACTTTCTATAATAAAGTGGAAAAACACAAAGGGTCATACATCTGCCAACAATTGGCGAAGACAAATTTCCTTTCTTTGATATCACCCTCTTATTAAGATGTGAAAGTTTGAGCAAAATCCGCAAAGCAGATGAAGAGGAGTTGAGTACACAAAATGTATATTAGCGTCGCTCTGTGAGAAAGGGTTTTAATGCATGTGCGTAAAGTGTCGTCCCTGATTAGCCTGTGCAGTCCGCACAGGCTTATCAGGGACGACACTTTCCGCTTTTATAGTATTTTTCGTTTAAAAGAAGTTTCTTTTTGACGAAAATGCAGTATAGGCGGAATGTGTCGTCCCTGATTAGCCTGTGCGGACTTCACAGGCAAATCTGGGACGACACTTTACGCACATGAGTTAAATCCCCTTTTCACAGAGCGAGGCTGACATATTATACTCTTTAATGGAAAAAAGACGAAGGGTCATTACTCTGCCTATGCGCTCGCAGGCAAGATTCCTTCTTACACGATTATCATACACACATTAAGCGCATTCAACCGTGAGAGCTTGAGCGAAATCCATCAAGCAGTTCGAGGAGTCGAGTGCAAGCATTTCGGGACGTACATACGGACAAGTGTAATGTTTAATGCCTCCCACGTTGTGAAGGTAAATACGCCCTGTCAACATCAGGATTTAATATAAACGGAAGTGTGAGAAGCTTTTTTTCCAATAGCTGTTTTGTTTGCAACATTTTATTTTCAGGCACATTTAACTACAATTAACTTATCAAACAAATCATGACATCATTATAAAAAATTCCACATTGCATGTACTATAAAATGGTTATAATAGTTTTGTTGTTTTCAACCTTTTAAATCACTTCATTCATGTTAAGTATGCAATACCAAAGTGATTTGAAGATAAAATTGAAATGAGAAACAACCATTGTCCCTTGTCATGTTATGTTAACAAAGCTGCTTAGTGTTTATATCTGTCTGTTATATAAGCGTGCTGGTTTATTATCACAGTGAATACTCCCTTTTTAACGGGATTATATCTAGACCACGAATTCCTGATTTGCTTGTAAAAGTAAAGTCAGCTGTAATATGCCTGAGCTAGTATTAGTATTAATATACAGCAACATGATCAGCAGCTGTATAAATAAACCCAGCCCACTTTGATGTTGTAGGCTCTACCCCACGCTGGCGTTTAAGACCAATTCGTTCAATATGAACATATGGCATGGCTTGTAACTACAATGTCAACCACCGCTCAGAGGTATTGACTTGTTTCGATCAAGTCCGGATATGTAGAAAATAAGACGGATTTATATTAAATTAGAAAAGGGTTACACACGCCACATCATTCTAGATCCGTGGGGATTTTACTTGTAAAATTAGCGCCTATCTTTAAACTAAAAAGGGATGCAAACGTGTGACGGGCCTAGATATTACTTTTGAGTGATACGATTAAAGAGTACTTAAACTCGCGTGTAAGGCTTATACAAATGATTCTATCAATGACATTTTAAGGTCTTAAAGTCGTGTCTCTAACTAGGTACAGTCGCACCATTAAATACAATGTTGCCTAATTGTAGTTAGATTGGTCTTATTATAAGAACATTAAACATAGCATAGTACAGTAGAATAATGGCAAAATTGGAAGATTTCTGTGAGCCTTGATGTGGTATTTAATTTCACGGTTTTTTTACCGACTAGATAAACCATATAATAGAAAACTCACTTGTGAAATAATACATATATATATACTTAGATAATATTACTAATTTAGTATCACTAACACCTTATTCAATACAAAGCAATATTCAATATGAAAGCTTTAAACATTTGATGAAACGTCACGCTATTTATGCACACATGTACGAAGTTTTTACTTTTTCGCGAATATCGGCTCTCGTCGATATGTTTTCGGTCTGTGAACTATGTTCTTATTTTTTCTCATTTTGTTCGCAACATGACATTGCTTTGATACCAAACAGTATCTTCTGGAGGACGATTTTGTTTTTTAAATAGATCAAACTGAAAACATATTTAAACTTGCCTTGGGGATGCACTGAACATTTTACTGAACACGATTCACATTTAATGCACAATTACTTTAAGGTAAGTAATTTGCATTCCGAATGATCCCGTTTCCTGTTAATATGACCACTTAAAATCCTTCATAATCAATATTCAATACCATTCGCAGCATGGATATGGTCATGAATGCTTTGCTCTATGATTGCGATTGTATTCACGCTATCTGACTGGTAATATTACGGATTACATAGGCGGCGCATGGCGTCCCCATATCTAAATATTATCTTTGTCTTTTGTTTAAAGCTTTAAATGTGGATTTTTATTTGATAATGCACGTTTGCATTTTCTGGAAAACGTTAAAGGAGACCCACACGGAAAATGGTGCGTATCTGGAAGCCCTGTCGGCATGGCAAATATCAGGATTTTAACTGAGTAAACATTTAGCATGATCATACTCTATTTTTGTGCACTATCGTTGCTTACGTTATTGAACCAGTATTGAATCGCCAAAATCGCCTGTGGTTACATTGACTATTTCCACAGTACTATTATTTTTGTATTGTGCTCATAAGTCGTCGCGGTATAATTTGTAATTTTGTTCAAAAGCACACTCAACCTATCCGATATTTCGGGATTCAGAAATATATGCTGTGCGTGCATATTTATATATATATATATATGTAGGACATGCTCTTTATGGAGACCAGTTGTATTATATTTACTGCATTAAGGAGACCGCTAGATTAGGGGGACATTTTTAGGTCCACTTAATATTTACCTTCCTAATTCATCAGCGTTAATATATAATTTCGAATTTCCAAGCGCGGGATGATTAAATTGTAGCTTATATTAGGTCAATAATGTGTTCCCTATTGTTCTTTTATTGATTTATTAATTATAATAAACTTTTAATATCAACCCCTGTATATTTTTTCCTGGCATATACTGTGCATAAGGGAGACCGCACTTTAAACGCATGCACAACTTTAATGTTCATATATATAACTATTTTTTCATTGGTTTTTTGTTGATTAATTAATCATACTAAAAAAAAACACCAACAAAATATGAAAAAAAAAAAAAATATTTTTCGTCCCCACTAATTTTTTGATAATCCAATATATACATCATTCTATACCTAGATGGTGACGTCACTACGTATTGTCAGTGAGACCGGTGTGTACACAATGATTTGTCTCTCGCGTGACGTAATCCAAGGTGACGCTGGCCTGCAGTACGGCAAGCGCATTGTAAGATTTTATTTAAAGAATAAGATTAAATGCACGTTTTTATAAATAATTATTCATTGTTTCTCATACATTTAAATAATTACATGTGTGTTAAAGTAAACAAAGTTATTTAATGTTTTTTTTTCATGAGCATTTCAATGACTGATCAATAGTGGGTGGGGAGTTGTCATTTTCAAAAATGTGTATCTGTATGTTACTCGAAACTAGCTCACTTGTGAGCAAAACTTATCGAGTGTGTGTGTGTGCGCTTTGATGTAACACTTTTCGTAGTACGATTTAATTAAGACACTTTTGAATTGATCGTTTTTTTTACAAGTCACTACACTGTATGGTAACAGAAAGTATTATAAACAGAACGTCAGTTTCAACAACAAGAACAATTGGCGTTCCTGCAAGCACTCTCTCGCAGTTTGATAACTTTGAAGCACCAGGGATTCCGCTTAATGATGCAAATCCTGACATCATTCCTACTTTTTTCCCTAGTTGATGTTGAACATCTCCGAGATGAACAGACCATCCGCTCATCCGTGAACTCTTTCTTGACAGTCTTCACCTTTAATATTTTTGTAAACAAAATTTGATGAACTCATAGTTGACATGTACACTTTATTTTTGTTTAATGTTTTTGTTTAAATATTCAAAAAAATATATACTACTAAATGTGTTTTAACATATCGAAGTGAATGCGTGAAAATACTATTCATAAAAACCAAAATATGAACTTTAACCAAACAATCCCATAATGCACTTTATAATGATGTATATTTCGCGCCAAGTGTCAAACTATTATTTCGTAAACAAACAAAATGGGTCATGTCAGGTAGAAGCAAACCAATATGGTAAAGAACCTTTCAATTTAATTACATATTTACCTCACCAATGAAACAATACATAAATCATTTATGTCCTAAAAACAATTTGTTAAATACCTACGAAATATGAATAATAAAGCTAGTTGATAAATTTCTGTGGTTTAATTACTAATGCTTATGTAAACAATCAACACTCGTTAGTATTTATTCAGTTCGTATTAAAAAAAAATAAAGTGTACGTTTCAACTATGAGTTCATCAAATTTTGTTTACAAAAATATAAAAAGTGAAGACTGTCACGAAAGAGTTCACGGATGAGCGGATGGTCTGTTCATCCCGGAGATGTTCAACATAAACTAGGGAAAAAAGTAGGAATGATGTCGGGATTTGCATCATTAAGCGGAATCCCTGGTGCTTCAAAGTTATCAAACTGCGAGAGAGTGCTTGCAGGAACGCCAATTGTTCTTGTTGTTGAAACTGACGTTCTGTTTATAATACTTTCTGTTACCACACCGTGTAGTGACTTGTAAAAAAACGATCAATTCAAAAGTGTCTTAATTAAATCGTACTACGAAAAGTGTTACATCAAAGCGCACACACACACCCTCGATAAGTTTTGCTCATAAGTGAGCTAGTTTCGAGTAACATACAGATACACATTTTTGAAAATGACAACTCCCCACCCACTATTGATTAGTCATTGAAATGCTCATGAAAAAAACATTAAATAACTTTGTTTACTTTAACACACATGTAATTATTTAATTGTATACAAAACAATGAAAATTTATTTATAAAAACGTGCATTTAATCTTATGTTTTTAAATAAAATCTTACAATGCGCTTGCCGTACTGCAGGCCAGCGCCATCTTGGATAACGTCACGCGAGAGACAAATCATTGTGTATATACCGGTCTCACTGACGATAACGTAGTGACGTCACCATCTATGTATAGAATGATATATATATATTGGATTATCAAAAAATTAGTGGGAACAAAAAATTGATTTTTTTTATTTTTCATATTTTGCTGGTGTTTTTTTTCGAGTATGATGAATTAATCAACACATATTGAAAAACAAATGAAAAAATAGTTATATATATAGGCATTAAAGTTGTTCATGCGTTTAAATTGCGGTCTCCCTTATGCACAGTATATGTCAGGAAAAAAATATACAGAGGTTGATATTCAAAATTTTATTATAATTAATAAATCAATAAAAGAACAATAGGGAACAAATTATTTGCCTAATATAAGCAACAATATAATCATCCTGTGCTTGGAAATTCGAAATTACATATTAACGCTGATTAATTAGGAAGGTAAATATTAAGTGGACCAAACAATGTCCCCCCATTATCTAGCGGTCTCCTTAATGCAGTAAATATAATACAACTGGTGTCCATAAAAAGCATGTCCTACATATAAATATATATATGAACCAAGGAATGCTGACAATTGGGACAAATGTAATTCATATCAGTAAGTTTTATTGTATTCTATTCTAGCTCTATATTGGATAATGTCGAAGGAGCCATCATCTCAGCCAGTGTCATTGGTTGAAGACTTGTTGCAGAGCCCTGAATACCTGTCAGCCTCACAGCCATACGCATGGTTATTGGGTAAACTAGTGCTGAGTACAGAAGAAATAAAATTGACTGCATCTGTGACAAGTGGCCAGATGGAAAATGCATTGTGGGCTGCAGTCAGAAAGCTCAGATTTACTGCCTCCAACTTTGGACAGATCATATCGGCTGCAAAACGCAACAGGTAAATAATGAAGTGTCTATTTAATGAAGAGCAGATTAGTATTTAGCATTTTAGATCTAGATAAATTCTACAAGTTTTACTTGATTTTCTTCATTGAAAATTCTAGTAAGATGAAGTGCAAAAATCAGTAATTATCATCAATTCTTGTTTACGTTCCGCAAGGTTGACGGTATCCCTGAAGAAACGCCTTCTTAGTGCTTACAACCTTGAAAAACGGGCCCCTATCCAGTGGGGCATTACCCACGAGAGAAATGCCATAGACGACTACTTCAAAGCAGAAAATGCAACTGTATTACCGACAGGCATGTATATATATACATTTTATTTGATTATTATTTATTCGATTTTATTCTTTTTATCATTTAAAATAAACTGCCATATGCAAGATTTCAAAAGAATAATACATTATAAATTGCCTTATTTCCATTAGTTTATAAACTAATACAAGAAAATGTACTGTAGACTGTAGTAGATTAGAAAATAGTAAAAAGATGTATATGTATGTTTGCACCAGCACAGTTCATTTGAGTACTATTTCAAGGCAAAATTTGATAAAAATGTTAAACAGTGTCATACAGCATACGAGGTGGAGTGAATTGTATGGGTTAAGTTACAGATTTGTTTATGATTTTCTTATATCACAAGTATTTGGCTTCACCAGTCTGGTACCCTAGGTGCTTCTCCAGATGGACTCGTTCAAGGGGAGTACAGTGGACCTGTTCACTTGCAGCGAAATGGGCAACAGCTATTGTCACCAGACATCATAGAGATCAAGTGGCCATTTTCGGCAAAGGACATGACTGTTGCAGGGGCATGCTGTTCCAATAAAGACTTCTACTCAGGTAAATGATTTCATTTAAATTAATTCATTTAAATGCCTTTGCTATAATAACAGCTTTTTTATTTTTCCAAAAAAAGATGATGATGAATTAAAAAAAACAAATAACTGATTTTATTTTATTTTAATCATTAAAATCAATTTAAAGGGACCGTAAACCACGAATGACGAAACAAAGAAAAGTTCTAAAATACCTTCTTTTTTTCAATTATTAGTTTATATTGATTTAAATATCACGAATAACAGTAATGTAATACACCAGTCGTGATATTTTAATCAATATAAACTAATAATTGTAAAAAATACGGTATTTTAGAATAGTCCCTTTTTCATAATTCGTGGTTCACAGTCCCTTTAAGGTTTTTATTGAATACCACAACTAGAACAGTTTTATTTGAAATTAAATCTGCAACTTGAACACTGCCACCCAGTGCAATGCTGCTTATGGTCTTTGATTTTACAGAGCAATTCATTGTTATATTTTTTGTTTAAGAGCCATCATCTCATGAAGGGTTGATGTTAGAAGAGACCCATGGCTACTGGCACCAAATTCAGGGTGAACTCTACCTGACAGGGACAAATTGTTGTGATTTGATTGTGTGGACCCCCAAAGACATGCAAATCATTCGTATAGTGAAAGATGATTCTTGGGCAATGAACATCCCCATTATGATTGACTTTTATTTCAAATCATTCTTACCCTCTTTTAATTCAATCCTTCTGTTTAATGACACTTGACCAAGTGTTGTTATATCTATTGAGGTATTGTGACATTTAGTACTCACATGTGTTATTTCAGTTTGTCAATTTTAAATGAGTTATTGCCCTTTGTTTCATTTATACGTTTGTCTATCATTATGTTAGTTGTGTCGTGCTTTGATATGCTCGAATGTTTCATTACATATTTACCTTTTGAAGCTTTGCAAGAAAGATTGACATTTTATTGATATACATATGTCTATGTTAACAGATAACATGGTATGAGATAATAATAACAAATTAATATGAAGACAGTTTTACAATTTTATTAATTCTTACTATGTTATTTCATATTTATCAGCAATTTCCTTCAGCAGTGATGCTTGAAGGTTCACAAGACAACAACAAAGTTGAATTATTTTGTTTGACAAATGCATATATTGTGACGGAATATGTTTTAAAATATCATAGTTATTTATTCCTTTATTGGCTTGTTTTACATGGATTCTGCTCCTTCCTATCTTAAAGCAAAGTTCAGCCTCATTCTTTGTAAAATGACCATTACCAGAAAGAAAAGGTGGGAAGTTTAACGTGACACCAGATGGAAGTTTATCAAAAATATTAAACCTTTATCTGCTCAAATCAAATCACCTGGCTGTAGCTGGTCTAAAACTTTACAGTGTTCTACAATAGCTGAATCTGATGTTGAGCCAGGATAACGATCTGAACAATATACTAACGATGCATTTAGTGCCACACAAGTAACCGCTTTAACAGTATGTCTGCTTTTGTAATTGCTGTAGGAAAGAGATTGACAGTTTATATAAGATGGAACATCTTGTATTATTTCTGTTGCATCATTTGCTATCCTTGCAGAACTAAAATCATCAACAGATTTTGGCATAGACCCTTTACATTTAAGTTGACTTGGTATTCCAACACTCTGTAGAACTCCTTCAAATACAATTTCATGTAACACACAGATGGAGGTATTAATGATATTTGAGACAGTGGCCCTGCTAGATTTGAACCGAACTTCCAAGTCCAAGTCCTTACAATTAAGCCGCAGCTTTATTAATGTCATGAAGAGTTGGTCCTCAACCGTAGAACAATCAACCAGGATAGTAATGGAAGGGTGACATCCTGTTGACCATGTTCACCAACACTTGAAAGACATCTGGTGGAAATGATGTATACAACAGCATCTACAATAATTAGTATCAATTTTTATTATATGTTGAAGCGGGTTAACACTCTACAGAGGGGTGATACAAAACAATTTGTCAACTACATTATAAAATAGAACGGATACATTGCCCGCTATTTACACACAAATCTATGAATGAAACGACGCTGTTAATTGACGTCGCTCTTGGTTACCACTATCAAAATTCCTCGGAATACTACGATGGCTGTTAATTAACAAACCAGTACATTTGTACTGGTCTTTTATTAAAGCGGTTTTCCGCGAAAACAGGGCTAAATGATATTTATTTTCGCATAATAAAATAATATATGGAATCTATATGAAAAAATGTCGCTGAACAAGAATCGGATGCTAGTTTTCGGAAATCTTAAGGCGTTAAATAATTATTGAGCTTAAACCAGACATTGATCCGTCTCTAAAAAAAACATCGTTCGTAATGCATCTGAGTGTCGGAGACATGAAATTATTTCGAAATGAAGCAACAGGAGGTTCAATACTATATGACAAAGTCTCGCGGTGGACGAGTCCGGTCTTATTTTTTTTGATATCTTGAGCCGTTGCATAATTATGGAGCTACAGAGAAGCATTTACCAATCTGTCGAAAACCCGACAAAAAATGATTAAAATCAAATATAGGTTGCACACCACTTACTAATTGATTTCTTTTCAGGCTACTCTGGCACCCAATACATTTTGGTCATAAATGTTATCGTTGTAGTATATGTTATTCACAACTGTTCTTTAGATCAAACTGTTTCACATTTTATGTTTATTTGTTTGTTGCCGTACTCAACAGTTTCAACGATCAACTCGAACTGCCTGCCTAGATAATTACCTAAATCTACCTAAATCTTCCCAAATCTACCCAAAATCTACACAAATCTAAACAAATCTTTTACAAATAATTATTTTACATCATTTTTGTGTGATAAGCACTATTGTTTTTGTCCCTTACCGGTTTCACCGCTAGATTTGGGTAGATTTGGGTAATTCGTGTCGCCGCTCAGGAAGTATCGACATCAAAGCAGAAAGGAGCCAGCTTTCAGGTACCAGTTACTTTCGGGAAATACTGAAGAATAGCGAATGCTCAAGTTTCTTTATGAAATGGGCGGGGAAATGAGCGGAGCTAATTAATCTATTATTTCAAAACTTGTGAAGCTAGACTTTACATACCCGAATCATGATGATCGGAAAGTGCAAAGATGCGCGTGTAAAGGCAGTTTCGGCAGCGTTCTATTGTAGGCGTACACATGAATATTGTATATCCTGAACGTCAGGATAAACAATCGGTATTGTCTCTCTGGTAGAACTAATATTTATTTCATAAATTAATAACGTGCATCTTATATTATATAAATACGAGTGTACATTGTTACATCAACAAACCTCGTTTTCAAAATACACCTTTTGAGTTTACAAAAGAAGAAAACACATATGTGTGTCATCTGAAAACAATATGTTTAACACAGATCAGCATTACCAGATTTTTGACAACGAATAGCCTCCATACCCGAGGACCATTATGGACAAATTCAGGATTTTGTCTGATAATGGCGAGCAGCAACTAATCATTAAACTCTGCATAATCAACTTTTATGAAAAAAAAGCAAAATAAAATCATATCGTCACAAATATCATTAGTAACGTATTTATCAAAAGTATACGTATGCATATGCAGCCCATAAACAGAAAAATGTAAAACTAATACGTTCTTGCAACTAGGAAAGTCCGAAAGCTATAACACATACATTATTTTAATACAAGAAAAACACACACCATTGCTTGACATGATCTTCAAATACGGTGTAATACATTGAAATTTACTCTCTATGTTATGTCCCTGACACTTAATGCAATTTGTGATAATGTGAACACTGTAGCAATTTTGAGTCCAAACATATTTAGATGTGTATCAATATGTTGGGTTATTTAAACATCTTACATAGGACCTAAATATACATTCTCGTGTAAGACATACAAAGTTCATTTTCTGAGACTTTTCTAAGCTTTAGCAGGTTTAGGTTTAGCACTTGGTGCATGAATTTTGTATATGTTTTCAAACAAGAAAGTCAAAATTAAGATTACGTTTTATCTGAAAATTTTAAACTTTTAACACTTTTGCAAAGTTTTCTTACATTAAAAAACAAATACGGTTAATCTTAGATTATTTCTAAGATAGTTTATAATGCTTAGAGACAACCTAGTGAAAATATTATATTTATAGAAAATGATTTTGTCACATGAAATGTATCAAATTCCAGAATAAAATATTTAACTTTTTAAGGTTAAAGTCATCCTTATTCTGACTTATTGTATACGTGGTGAATACGTTCTTCAAATAAATAAACATATAATTTTATTCTCATATAACTTTTTAATATTTTTGTCGTTGGTTTGTGTGTACCTTTTGAATGTTTTTTTTTTGTTTTCGAACGTACAATATAATGCTTGCATAAACAATTCTACAACAAGAGAACGAAGAATCTGATGTTTTACACAAATATTATAAAACGTACACTTGTTCGTCATATAAAATAGTATAGACTTATTAAATCAATTATCTTATCAGATAGGGATATTATTGTCTGATTTCCCTAATGAAATGATAAGCACAATATAAATGCAGTACATATGCGAGTTTATTTTTCCTAATGACCCGGATTTACCATACATTATTGAATAAGGAAGTATTGAAAATCCGTGTGAATCTACAAACAACTGCACACATTAACGCACATAAACCCAGCAGCACTACTTTACAGGGTTTAAAACCTTGGGGTATCTCGTTTCAAGGCTGTAATCGAATCAAGCAGAGGGTCATATGTGTTTTTTTATATTAGAGTTATATCAGGAAGTGTTTACAAAATGGAGCGGATAGGGCTTTTTGTGTATGGCATAAGTCTTTTAATATGCAGTGTGAATTGCCAGGGTAAATAGTTTGTATAAGATATGCATACTTTATTTGTACCATTGTCGAGCTTTCTTAATATGTTTTGATGGCTTCAAATATAAAATAGTGTAGACATAACAGGAATTTGTTTAACACCAAGTAGATCATGTTTTGTGTTTTACGCATGTATTACTTGTTCAACGAATTAAATGAAAGATGGTATATACTGTCTCTTGTTACAAATTGTAGCAATTAGCCTCTTTCAATGTATTTTATTCTCAAAGTGACACAGACAGAACATTTTTACCTTTAACATTTATATAAAATGATATATACCAAATTAATGCATATTAATATTGCACATATAAAAGACACATTTATGACTCAGTCTTGATAACACTTGGTCAGAATATGTTTATCTTGACAACATCAAAGCTTTGTTAAAATATTGGTCAAGTGGGATACACATGTATGTCACCAGGTCAAGTCGTCGATAATTTATAAACCTTAAAGTCATGTGAAAGTTTAAGGGTCGTCATGGCACTATTGTAATGGTTCGCCTGTATTAGTATACTGTATGAACGTGCGTTAATGAGAAAGCCCTGTCACCAACAAGTCCTTTAAAATCTTCATGTTCAGCTCCCCATGTTTCTTAACATAAGGTATTGGGTTTTTTATGCCCCCTTTCGAAGAAGAGGGGGTATATTGTTTTGCTGGATGATGGTCGGTGGGTCTGTCGGTCGGTCTGTGTGTCTGTCGGTAGACCAGTTCGTTTCCGATCAATAACGTGTGAACGGATTGACCGATTGGCTTGATACTTCACATGTGCATTAACCTTAGACAGTAGATGATCCCTATTGAAATTGGGGTCACTAGGTCAAAGGTTAAGGTCACTGTCACAATAATTGTGAACATTATTTCCGATCAATAACTCGATAACAAATTGACCGATCGGCTTGATACTTCACATGTGCATTGGCCTTGGAAAGTAAATGATCCCTATTGAAAGTGTGGTCACTAGATCAAAGGTCACTGTCACAATTAGTGTGCAAGTCTTTTCCGATCAATAACTCGTCAATAAATTGACCGATTGACTTGATACTTCACATGTGCATTGGCCTTGGAAAGTTGATGACCCCTATTGAAATTGGGGTCACTAGGTAAAAGGTCAAGGTCACTGTCACAATAAGTGTGAAAATCAAGGCCCTGTGTTGGGGGCATATGTCTCCGACCGCGGAACTCTTGTGTATCTTGACCTTGGCATAGGTTTTGAAATCTGGAAAACATCAGGGGTGTGATTTCTTCTCCTTTCAGCTGATGTCCTTCCTTTCAAAGCCAAAATAATTCTTTCCTAGATCTATTAAAAAGTGAGTTTGTTAGAATCCTTTTTGTTGGGCAGTTGGGTATTTTGCTGCCCAGATGTTTAACAAAACTCACACCCATGTGAAAAGGTTTGCCACAATTTATCTCAGTACACAGTGTATATAATTCTGTTTCAGCGGTGACTTCAAGCTACTGTTTTACCATACCGTGCCTGAACGGGGGGACGTGCATAGGCGGGACGTCGAACTACACCTGCACGTGTCCGCACCTGTACAACGGTACAACCTGCGAGGTTGATCTCAGTGTGTACGGGTGTGATGTCGACCCCTGCTTAAATGGCGGGACATGTTTAAATCAGGCCTTTTCTGGAAGGCCGTACCAGTGCGATTGTATTGCAGGTGGGCCATTAGTTTAAAACTATTTATTTTATCTTGATTGCACCAAAAGCCGAATGCTTATTTAAACGCTCCCAAGTTCCTTTTCTGGGTAGATCCAGTACTTAGTATCTTTTGTGAGATATGAAGAACGCTGCCACCATGGGAATTAAACCCATTACCTCCCGGGCCATTAGAAGTCATTCGAAAGTCTCTCGATAAATCTGTAAGTGTGTGGCCTTCTTGAGAAGGATGACATGGTGATATTACATAGAGAATACACAGTTAGTGCCGAGATGGAGAAAGTGTACCAGGTGAAGCTTAGAAAATGAAAATAGAGCAAGCCTAAACTTTTTCCAAACGGGTATAACTTTATAATTCCCCGCGCCCACCATGTATTCTATTAATTCAGTTTATAATAAAATACATTTTGAAAGCACTTAAGGAGGTTATAATTTTATGTTTAACGACGAGGCTTTTACCTTATTCCGCTTGCATTTACGCGCACTCTTCCCAAAATAGGCCTCATATTCTTCCCATTGCTTCTAGTTATTGTTATCTTCAAACGATACTTAAAACGCTGTTAACATGTTAGGAACTAGGTATTGTATTATCCGCCTTAATTTAAATTCATATAGTTCAGTATCGACGTTCAGAAAATGCAACCGCGTCATGCTTACGTCATTCAGTTGAGTTGTTTACAAACTTGAATGGGAATTTGCAAATAAGCAACATTGGGAGTTATTTGTTCCTTTTTTGACAACCCTATGTAACAGGCTCAAGATAAACTTACTGTGAGCAGCTAATGTGTAGATCCAGTTAAAATTGGGAGTTTTGGTTCCTTTTTTGAGCCTGATTCTTGGTAATCTGGGCTTAATGCATGTGCCTTAAGTGTCCTCCAAGTTTAGCCTGTGCAGTCTCCTCGAAACGAAAATCCAGTTTAAGCAGAAAGTGTCATCCCTGATTAGCCTGTGCAAATTAATCTGTGTTGACACATAACGCAAATGCATCAAGCAATTTTTTCCCAGAACACGGCTTATTTGATGTCACTTTGTTACAGGTACTATGGGAATCAACTGTGAACAGCTAGTGAACGAGTGTGGTTCCAGTCCTTGCGCCAATGATGTGCCTTGCATTGACCTGATTGGCAACTTCACATGCAATTGTACTGGATCAGGTACTCTGAAACTTTCTATTTTAATTGTGGGAATAAAGGTTAATGTAGTAGATCATGGTTATCAAATGAGCCTCGTTCTGGGAAAACTGGATTTAATGCATGTGCGTAAATTGATGTCCCATATCAGCTTGTGCAGACTGCAAATCTGGGACAACACTTTACTCACATGCATTACGCCCCATTTTTTCAGATAGAGACTCAGATATCACAAAACTGCACAATAGGTTGAAAAAAAAATAGTGCGTTGTAAAAGTGAGACTTGTGACAAGTTTAACCATATGTGCCTTGATGTAAAGAGTCAAGCCAATGCCATGATTAAATAAAAGAGGAAAAAAACAACAGTTTTCAAACTAATAAATAACATCAAAATTCGCAGGAGCTTCTGCCAAACACAAATATATGTGGACTGCTTCGTTACAAGATGTTCTAAAAAGGTGCACGTACTGTACTTTACCATGTATTACACGCTAACATGAATGGCCCGCACCCGATTTTTTAATGCCAACAATGCGTCTATTATGGATATTTAGGATAGCACAATATATGTTTCGCCAATTAGCAATCAGAAAGCGTTGTATCAATGTATAACGCGCACACATTTGTTACATTGAAATTTGCAAGTTTAAAATTGCGCGTAATGCATGGTATAGTACAGTATGCTTTTTGGGCGCAATTTCAAAATTCCAATATAATACGTTCCTACCAGCCCATAAGTAACAACTGATTTTGGACCTGAAATGCGATATGAAAATCAATTTGCTTTAAAGTCTCATGACCCCATATATTCAAGACTTTATTGTAGATTGAGATGTCAGATTGTACTGAAAAGCCTCAGTGATTCAGTAACATGGTTGTGTCAGTTCTCTGCAAGAGGGACCTTTTGTTTGGTATTTAGTTGTTTATAAACTCTCTTTCTGAGTAGTTATGACAAGGTAGGAGTTGAAAGAGGTCACTCACAGTGCTGCCATTGATATCATGCTCCTTGTCTGTGACATGAGGGTTAATCTACAAGCGCAGGCTGTTGAATGAGAAAAATTACTCCAGTCAACAACATGAGAAGAAGTAAACTTTAATCATTCTAAAATGCCATTTATAACAGAACGTTCCTTATTATGCAATGTACACATTCATAAGTAAATGTATCTCAGTGTTTGTTTGTTTTTGTCAAATTTTGGGCAGAAATTCAGCCCCATTCCAAATCTCAAAAGTATATATTTTCCCCAAAAGACTTGCTAAACTGCCATTGAAGGTCCTCCCATTTAATTTTGTTATGCCCCATTCTTCGAAGAAGAGGGGGTATATTATTTTTTTGTCTGTCTGTGTGTCTGTCATTCTGTCCAAAAAATTTAACGTTGGTCACATCTTTTGCAATATTGAAGATAGCAACTTGATATTAGGCATGCATGTGTATCTCATGGACCTCCACAGTTTGAGTGGTGAAAGGTCAAGGTCATTCTTCAAGGTCAAAGGTCAAATATTTGGGTCAATATCGCTCAAAAGGGGGCATAGCGTTTCTCAAACACATCACTTGTTAAAACATTTTGTTAAGTTCTCTATCTAGCTCTTTAAGTTGAACCTAAGGGAATATAATATTGAGAACATTTTTTTATTTTTTTATTTTAAAGTATTTGTTTGCAAAAATAACAACCATGCCAATATTCTAATTTAAATAAAAACAAATCACAATTTTTATCAATCCAAAGGGCCCTGGCCTCTTCCAAAAATGATGGAAAAACCACTGTATCTACATTTCTCATGATATAATTTGTTTATTTATTATAAAAAAAGGTGTGCTCTTTACATCATATGATATAGAAGAATGTATGAATGTTCATGTATTCTACATTTTACATGATTTAAAGAATGTATAAGCTGCATTTCAATTGCTTGAAGAAACATTTAAATTTTCCATCAATCGGTACATTTGAAATACTATAAGAGTTTGTATATCTCTACATTTTACATGATTTAACAGAATGCATATCCGCATTTCATCTGCTATAAGAGAATTTTATATCTACATGTTGCACGTTACAAGTGCATGTATACATAATGCAAGATAATTGGTTACATTTTATGTGCAATTTTAGAATTACTGTCACCATTTTACATTCAATTAAGATTTTTATATGTGTCACATATTGTTTAGCTCTGTTTATTAATATTTAAATGATATACTTCACTGTACCCTTTTAGTATAATAAGCATTTTTTTCATGACTATTTTATTAACACTGATTGTATTTTTATCATTTTAACTGTCTTTTTAAAGTGTGTTCATGCACGCTTGACATGTTTTCATTTTTTAAGAATTAAACAAATCCAATTCAAGATCAAGTTTTGTAGTAAAATCAATTTATATGATGCAATTATATATGCTAGTGTCTATTATACAAATAATTGGTCAAAATTAATAAATACCAGTGGTAAAACAGTATAGTTATACTGTATTGTTGCACAAACCCAGTTTATTCCAAAAGTGATGTCTGATTCCAACATAAAATAAAAAAAATAGTGTGTTTTATGGCGAACGATAATATGTTACAAGAATGTCCATATATGGCAGGTTTCACGGGCCGTCTGTGTGACGAGGACATTAACGAGTGTGATACTAGCGCAGGGTTCTGCGGGGCAGGCACCTGCCATAACAACCAGGGATCATTCACATGCCAGTGCCCAGCGGGACAGTTTGGACCCAACTGTGAGGTAGGTAGCAGAGATTTCAACACATTTTTCTATAAGATTGATAATTAAATTGAGTATGAAATTGTGTGTCTGCATCCAGGCAACATTAACTTTGGATTGGAAATTAGCCTGGCTCTGGGAAAACGGATTTCAATCCATGTGCTTGAAGTGTCATCCTAGATTAAACTGTGCAGTCCGCACAGGCTAGTCACAGACGTCACTTTCCCTTCAATAGATGTTTTTGTTTCAAGAAAGTCTCTTTTAAAAAAAAATCCGGTCTAAACGGAAAGCGTCGCTCCTCATTAGCCTGTGCTTACTGCATAGATAAATATGGGACAACACTTTGCGCACATGCATTAAACCCTGTTTTCCCAGAGCGAGTCTCAAATGCGTTGAACGCATTATATATAATAGAGATGTTCTCAAGCCCATGGGAAGAACCACCGTACTCTTTGTCTGGAAAGACCTTCAGAACTCGAGCTCCCTTAGTGAATATCAAACCCTGGGAAGTTTATAGTTGCACCGCGGACCACTATATCCACTTCAATATTTTGACTGTTTTAACAAGGGCCTGTATTCACCAACCCATTCTTATGCTAAAGAATAAAGAGTAGTCACTTACTCAATAAAATATGTCCGAGTTTGCATATATACCTGCTAAAAATGGTGCTTATATGACAGATTGTTCCCAAGAAAGAGCTATATACATGTAATAATAATTCTTAAATTCTTAACTGCCATGCTAGACTTAACTATAAAGAAAGTTAAGTACATTACAGTTTTAAGAATGTTCTCTATTTTAAATCGGTTGGTGAATACAGAACCAGGTTTTCAACAAAGTTGATTTTCCTGTTATAAAATTGTTGTATGGCATATGGTTGGTGTCAAATAGGATACTTCTGGTAAATGACATTAGTTTGCATTGACCAATCTTGGTGAAACCGTGGATGTAGCATGCTCCTGTGGACAACTTGCTTGGGATTGTATTTGGGGCTAGACGGGTAATTTTTCTTAAAAAAAAAACAGTTTATGTTCAATTACTTGAGTTTGAATAGAGATTTTGCACTGAAATTTTAATATAGATAACTTATGGACAGATCTAGCTTTGCATTTGAGGCTATTCAGGTCAAGGTCATTCGAAGGCAGAAAGACATCAATGAGTGTGCAAGCTCTCCGTGCAGAAATGGGGCAACGTAAGTCAGCGCAGCTGCTTGGTTGTGATTTGGACTTGCCATTAAAATATTATTTGTAGTCAAAATGAAGTTGGAAGTATTTGCTGAAAAGTTTTTCCAAGGTTTCTGAAGAAATAAAAACTACAACACAACACAATTCTAAAAAATATTAATCCAAATTTATAATTGACATATTTATAATAAATGTTAACAACAACTTTTACAATTTTTTCCTAAGTCTTAAGTGAAAGGCGGAGGTTTTACAAACATGTAATTGACAATTTAGTTTAGTGCTCAAATTATAGATCATCTTTATAATGGCAAATACTCAACCCATGAAATGGTTTTGCATGTGTAAATGTGATCTATTTTTGGGTTACAAATGTGTATGATTAATACATCGCTTCATTTTCAGATGTGTAGATTTTATGAACGACTACGCATGTCTGTGCCCCATTGGTTTTAACGGTACTCTCTGCGAGAACAACATTGATGACTGTAAGCTGGGGACCTTGCCAAAATGTGCCAACAATGGAACATGCATGGATGGGGTAGGTAATCACTGAGCCCATAGTGATTAAGAATCTCACGCTATTATTTATTTAACCCTTTCCCTGTCAGAAGCATAATGAAAATGGCTGTAACCAGCATAAAACCAGAACAGCCTGCAGTCTGTTCAGGTTTTATGCTGTCTGCTGCTCGTCAGTTCCTAAAGGTTGGAAATAAAGCCTTTAAAACTGGAATCGAGTAAGAATGTCTTAAATTTAATTTGAATTTTCTTAGGGACTACACATATGTCAAAGTGTCAAGAGTGATAATGGATAAAGTGAGAAATAAATTTGAATTTGATTTTAAAACTATGCTTTGAATCTGTGTTTGACTAGTAACACGTGTAAAATATACTTTTATGTCCCCACAAAGTGGGAGGCATTACTAAATGCACGTGTCTGTCCGTTCGTCAGTACATATGTACGTCCTGAATTTTGTGTTTTGAACTCTTTAACCACTTGGTGGATTTTGTTCAAACTTTAAATAACTTGTATGTGTAGATGATTGTAAATAAATGAATTATAGATGTGGTGTTTTTTGTTTGCAGAATTATGGCCCTTGGTTTGTTTGTCCACAATTAAATATATGCCTGTAGTAACCTTAAAGTTCTATGAAGAATTAGAGCGAATCATAGTCAAGGCCCCCAAGAAAGACATCCTCATTGTCTTGGGCGACTGGAACGCCAAGGTTGGACCAGACGCATACCAAAACTGGTCAGGGACAGTAGGTAGATTTGGCTTAGGAGGGGCCAACGACAGAGGTTTGAGACTTCTTGAGTTTGACAGAAGCTACTAACACACCCTAGTCAACACAAACCATCCAGAACAGCGACCTGTCATGCTCCACACGGGCAGGTACACAACCAGATCGATTTTATACTGTCCCCGCAACGGATCAAGTCCAGCATCAACAAGGGGAACACAAGAACGTTTCCTGATACAGACATCGGCAGTGATAATGACTATGTGCTCACCACCATCAAGCTGAAGTTAAAGAGCAAGCGCATCACGAAAAACCCTCGTGTTAGTTTTGACGTGGAGAAATTGAAAGATCCAGTGATTGCAGAGGTTTTTCAAGCACAGATAGGTGGAAATTTTGCAGCCCTCAACATCTTAGACAATTACATCGACACCATAACCAACAACATCAAGGATGTCCTTTTGTCATCGACCGAAGAAGTGATTGGGAGGTAGAGAAGGAAGAACAAGCCATGGGTGACAACAGAAATCATGGACCAGTGTGACAAAAGAAGAGAGCTGAGGCATGGTAAGTTCACCAGCCTGGACTCTAAGGTAAATTACCAAAAAGCGAACAGGGAGGTAAGTAAGAAGATGAAAGAGGCCAAGGAGAAATGGTTTGAGGAACAATGTACCATCATCGGCAACGAGATGACCGCAGGCAGCAGTAAGAAGGCCTTCATCACCCTCAAGAGCCTCACGAGGACCAGTCAGCCCAAGGCCAGTATTATATCAGACGCTGACTGGAATCTTCTTACCGAGAGTCCTAAACAGGTGGACTGAATACTGCAATGACCTCTACAACTATCCGCTTAAACCAGACTCCAGTCTCCTTTAGAACGATCCCGGACCAGAAACGGACGACGAAAGTCTGTCCACACTTAAGGGTGAGGTGGAGGAGGCAGTGCGTAGTCATAAGGCAAGAAAATCTCCGGGAGTGGACAACGTCCCTTCCAAGCTGATTAAGCATGGAGGAGAGTCAAGGACTGCAGCAATGACGGCATTATGCCAAAAGATATGTAATGAGAAAAAGTGGCCCAAGGATTGGACCCAGTCACTGGTCATACGCAGGATACAGGCATTTGAACATAAATGTATCCGAAAACTGCTCCGCATCTCCTACACGGACCACAAGACCAACGAGTAAGTCCGGAACATGACGGCAACAATTGTTGGTCCCCAAAAGCCCCTACTGGCGACCGTCAAACGACGAAAGCTGGCTTGGTTTGGACACGTCCCTAGGCGCCACTCTCTGTGCAAGACTGTTCTCCAGGGCACGCTAGAGGAAGGTAGACGTCGAGGCAATCAGAGAAAAAAACTGAATGAACAATGTGAAAGAGTGGACATTCCTTCCCATGGATGAATTACTCTCAGCAGCACACAGCCGACCTGACTGGAGGATGATTTCTGTATCATCGTCCCTCATTTCCCCCCAACGGCCAAACCGGTCAAGGGATTGATGATGATTTTGATTCAACTGTCTGGCTTTTGTTTTTCAATCCCCTTTAAATACTGGGTGAATATTGCTCAAACATTCACAGTTTAATGACCTCAGTATGTATATGAAATTTAAGTTATTTCAAAATTCACTTTTAAAAATATGCTTTAGAATATTTGTTTGACAAGTAACAAATTTAAAATGTATTTCAGGTCAACAACTACACATGCCGCTGTGCACAATTTTTCATGGGCGCCAACTGTTTCCAGGACGTTGACGAGTGTTCATTATCCACCCCGATATGTAAAAACGGTGGAAGCTGCTCGAACACGTACGGCAATTACATGTGCGCATGTTCTGGGAACGAGGTAGGGACATATTTTACAGGTTGGTTTAATAACACGTATTCTATATAAACAAAACTGAGCCTCACTCTGGGAAAATGGGGATAAATGCATGTTCGACAACACTTGACGAAACACCTGATATTTGTTTAGAAAAGGGCTCCTTTAAACGAAAAAATCCATACAAGAAGAAAGTGTTGTTACTGATTAGCCTGTACAGACTGCCCAGGCTAATCTTTGACAATACTTTACTCACGTGCATTAAGCCCCATTTTGCCTGAGTGCAGCTCAACTGTAACATGCTTCATGATACTTAGTGGGCCAAATTTAAACTCTTTTTTTTAATAGAAACTGTACATACCTGATATTTTTACCATTAAGTTCATGTATATTCCCCAATTGAAGGTGGCTAGATATAATAATATAAGTAGCACATATTTGATTGTACATTTATCTTGTATTCTAGTGAGAAAACAGATGTGTATCATAGACAGAATGTTTTAATGAAAACAATCACCATTGTAATAACCTTAAATGTCCTAGTAACTAATGCTTTTGAATTATTAGAAATTTTAGCACAAAATTTGCAAACAACACATTTTGAAAAGTATGTGTTTTAGAAATTTTGTAGTACCTGTCCTGTTAATATATTTTCAGGGAAGAACTGTGAGATTTCAACCAACCACTGTTTCTTTCTAAATGATCCTCCCGCCTGTAAAAATGGTGGAAAGTGCATCGCAGATGAAAACAAATATGACTGCCAGTGTGCTTATGGTTTTATAGGTAAGATTTTCATTTTAAATTAATACTATCAGGCCCTATGTCTATAGTATGAATTGTCATACGTTTAATCTTGGTTTAATCGTAGAAATTAAGCAAATATAATCAACTTTCAATGTTTTGAGCAATAATATTGGTCTGTTTCTTAAGTTGAGACAAAGTTTCATATTGAATTTATGGAAGATTCGGACAATACTCACACTTCAAAGTGTTATTTAACATGATGCTTTGAATTGTTTTTCGTTGTGACATATATAAACTTTTTATTTATTGATAAGATTGTTTTCATCTTCATTAGCATTGACATTTGATCAGAGATGGGTTTTAAGCATAGTTAATACGTCTTTGATTATTGTGAATGATAAAGTAAAAACAATTTAAGTATTGTTCAGTTTTTGCTGTATTTCTGATAATTTTCAATTGCCGCAAATCGTTTCCCCATATTGTCCCAGGGAACAAAAATACATGTACAACTTGACTGGAATTTACTTCAGAAATGAATAACTAACTTGTCATATTCAAACCTCACATATGATTGTGTGTTACAGGCTCTATGCTCCCTACGCAGTGTTATGAAATGAGTCGCGTTCTAGGAAAACTGGGCTTAATTCATGTGCTTTAAGTGTCATTCCAGATATATCTGTGCAGTACACACAGGCTTATCAGGGACAGCACTTTCCGCTTTTATAAAAGTTTTAACAGAAGTCGTTTTAACAAAAAGCCAGTCTAGGCGGAAAGTGTCGTCCCTGATTGGATTGTGCGGACTGCACGGGCTAATCTGGTATAACACTTTGCAAACATGCATTAAGCAAGATTTCCCAGAACGCAACTAAATGTAACGATTGTTCAATCCATTGGCAGGCAACCGGTGTGAGGACATCAACGACTGTCAGCCCAGTCCCTGCCAGTACAACAGCACGTGTACGGACGGAAAGGGCAACTACACCTGCACCTGTGTACCGGGTACCACGGGCCGACACTGCAGCGTCAACATCGACGAGTGTGCATCCAGTCCATGTGGAAACGGCCAGTGTATCGACTTTATTAACAGGTGGACACAGTGCGGTGAAATTTAGCAATGATTTGCACTCTGGGGAAACAGGGCGTAATGCATGGGCATAAAATATCGTCCCATAAATGCCTGTGCAGTCCGCACAGGCTTATCAGGAACGACGCTTACCGCTTTTATGGTATTTTTTCTTTAAATGAAGCTAACCAGAGCAGCATCGTTGAACAAATGCCATCAGTCAATTTTATAACCTCATACTCATGGAAAATTGTTTATTTTTTATCTTTAGTGATTCATGTGTACTTTAAACATGTTTTTAAGTCCTCAATCTACATTTACTGCCAATTTAAATGAGACGTAATCAATTGCCTCGATAGAAATCTGTCGATAAACCTATAATTTCCATATTGTTTTATTGTTTTTGGGCGGAGGCGTTATGTAGCTTGTATTCACCTCCATACATTACAAATTATAATTTTAACTTTTAAATGTGTAAGTTTATAATAGTTCCTTTAGCAATTTGTTAAAATTGTTTGATATATTACTGGCATTGCTATAATAGAGGTAGTTAAACTCCATGCATAACATTACACACAGACACATTCCTACATTACACATGCACAGACACATACATGAATGACATGTTATGATAGAAAAAAAAGTTTGGACTTAATATCATCATTTTGTGTTATAATTGATTATCAACTTTGTCAACAGTTATATTGTTATTGTCATCATTATCATCAGCAGTAGTTTCATCATTTTACTTATTATTTTCATGTTCATTTTCATAACTATTTAAGTATCATTATTATCATCATGGTCATCTTCATCAGCATTGTAATTATCATCATCTCAATTTGCCTGTATAAACAACCGTTAATGGTTGCATGTTGAGATGGGAACTAGAAAAGTATTTAATGTATATAATTATCCCACATAATTATATTTTGTTCATGCTATTGATTTGCAATAAATTTATGAAGACTAGTATCCAAAGTTTCCCTACATTTCATCTTTCCAGAGAATGTTTTCCTCATTATTAGTATTGCCTTGACCCCCACAAATGTAACTTCAAACTATTGTAAAGGCAAACAACTATGTAAAAGGCAAACAACTATGTAAAAGGCAAAAGCTGCTTTCATTAATATTGCTAAGTTGAAGTTAACCAAATATTTAACGGAAATAATTAGTGACATGTATGAATATAACTTAGTGTGAAGCCAGCAGTTTTAACCCTGAATGAATTTCATGGGTGTTACATGTATAAACAAAAAATACTTTTGTATGTGCTAGTTCAGCTGTGCATCACTTATGCATTTATGTTTTGTACAAACGTTTTTTTTTTGTAAACTGAGCAGTGTTATTCTTGAAAAACAATATAATATTTTGTTTATAAATATACATTATTATGCTTGATTATATTTGAGCCTCGCTCTGGGAAAATGGGGCTTAAATTACTGCATGTGTGTAAAGTTTCGTCCCAGATTTGCCTGTACATTTTGCACATGCTTATCACGGACGACTCTTTCTGCTTGAATGGATTTCAAAAAAGGAAATCTCTTCAAAACAAACATCCAGTCTAGGTGCAAAATGTTGTCCCTGATAATCCTGTGCGGACCGCTCAGGCTAATCTGGGACGACACTTTATGCACATTTATTAAGCCTGGTTTTCCCAAAGCGTGGCTCAATTTTATAATGAATGAAAGATATTGACTATGATACTCTCTGTTACAGATTTGACTGTTACTGCACAGACTCTGGTTTCACTGGTGCCTACTGTCAGAACAACATTGGCGACTGTATGGAAAACTTATTCAATGACAAATCTGTTAAAAACGTTCAAGCCTATAAGATGGTTACTTGTAATCGGGACTTTTGCCGCTTATGCATTCTTGTTACTCGATAACATTTCTTGTGACTAACATACACTACAAATTTGATTTCAGTGAAGGAAAATTATCCTACCTCGTCAGGCGTTGCTACAGCAGGTAAACTGAAAATACTTGGCTTTAATGTATAAATATGACATTTCTTTAGAATATGTAATAATTGTGTATTACCTCTAGTGTATAAAATAGTCTATGTTGATTATTGACAACCATAATAATAACGTTCAAGCCTGAAAAAGACCAAAATCTAAAAGACTCTACTTATTATGTCAGTTTCAGCTCCAAAAATTGTTGAATTATTTGGATATTATCAACATATGAGTCTAAGGATACATTGCTTAAACATTTTATTTCGTAAATGCGTGACATTCTAGGCAGTGGCGACGCAGGAGTTATTGCTGGGGCAGTCATCGGGTCACTGGTCGGCATCGTGATTATAATATTGCTGGTATACTTTCTGTGGTACCGACGATGCGCCGAAGGAGATGACTGTAAGTGCAGGCGTGGGGTTTTAACGTGATATTTAGGGTATATGTATCTTTATGCACAAATGACATGGTCGAAAACATTGGATTTATACATGTTTCGAAATTTCAATTTTATTTCCAAAATGTAGATTTTCTTTGAAGAATTTGATTTATTCTGACTAAATGTCGCATGACAATTTGTATGCCTTCATCAAAGTGTTTTTAATTGAAAATGCATTCTAGTTCGGTGAACAATGGAATTATGATGACAAATCTCTGTTTCGGAATCAAATGTGTCCGCTATTGACATCGTATTATAACGTTGACGAATATAGAGTCAGTTGTTGTTTTCAATTAAAGCATGCTTTTTAGAATTGCTTAACAATGTGGATGCCCGAATCGAATTTGTATTTGTTCACATTGTTTTGGTCTCCTGTCAACAAAAGCACCTCGTGCTGGTAATAAGGCAGTTGGAATTTCAGTTTTCCTTTTTTATAATGGTTATAATAATTAGTATTATCTTTACGTTGTAGGTCAAATGAACCACAACTCACCTGTGGAAAAGTATGTATTAATGTTCAAATAATATTTATTTATTTTTGTCGTTAGTTGAGATTTTTTAATTAATAACGTGTTTTTGACATTGATTAAAACAATAATTAGGATGGAATTTAAATAAAAGATGTTTTTCCCTATCATGTTGTTTCAGTTCTCCTGGGAACCCCGCGTATGAAACACTTGGTGTTCGTGTGCTGTCTGCAGAGGAATATGAAACACTTGGCAGTCGTGTTCAGCCTGCAGCGGAATATGAAAATGAAAGGATTGGACCAAGTTTGCATTGATTGTCATAATGGTTGAGATGTTGGCAAAACTTATCCCGACATTTCCTACACCGATAAAATGCAGAAAAATATTCTAAAGGTCGCAAAATTACAAACAAAACAATGGAAATTACCTGTTATGTTGACATACTAAAGGCTTTAACGGACTTAACGTTGGCCTATGAAAAGAGTGTCATTTTCTTTGTGTCGAACTTCATATCTTTAACGTTGCCGCCAATTTATGACGACATTTTGGTTAATGAGGAATGAAAACAATGGTCCAGTTGTTTTGCGCGAAATATTGAAGTTATTATGCAATTTGTTTATGAAAAAGTAGCATGATCTTGAAAAATTACATTAAAATTTGAATACAGAGATGGTTCATCGGGAAATGAAAAACAGGTGATCGTAAAGTGAAAGTCAAATACCGTAACATGAGGTTAACAAATTAACAAATAAATGTGTTTTTATCCAATAGTCGTGTGCTGTGCCGTTAATAAATATTGTATACGTTAAACAATTTTCATTTTCAAAAATGTAATTGAGGGCCGCATCGCTTTGTAATTGCATTGTTGCTATGTTTTTCATCGCTTATGTTTGACAGGCAACATTGCGCACGAAGAGACCGACTTACATGTGCGCATTTACTCAAAGCATCAAAAGAAATTATACTATCAAATCCACACGACATGGGCTATGATGCAGAAAAACATCCATCACTTTTGCATAATGGGGAATAAAATATGTGCTGCTGTTTTGTGAATGCCGTTATGTTTTCTTTTACTTGTAAATAATAGCATTATATTGTACATTAAACATGTTAATTATATTATTATATTTTACCATAAAACTGTATATTATAATTATCATTATAGTGTAGATAAAACCTGTTAACTATACTTTTATATTGTACATTAAATATGTAAATTTTAGCATCATATTATACCTTAATACTTCAAATCAAAGCTTAATTGTTTAATTCAAACTTGTAAATTATAAATAAATAATGTAATTGATATGCTGTAAAATTTAGAATTATATAAATCCGAAATTTATACATTAATATCGTATATTTAACCCGTAGATTGTATCTTTATATAGTGCCGCAAACGTTTTTGTCCTTACATGACATAAGCTTTTAGGCCGGTTACTTTTTTCAGAATTGCCACTCAAATTGAGTTAAATGCAGGAGACTAGTATTCAGTACAGAGCTTGAAACTGCTTAACATATATACACTTATATGACATTATGACATCGTAATAATAAAACAATTACATTTTAATCAAATAATTCATTACCCGGAAAGTTTCAATTGAACATGTTTAGAAGTAGTAGTAGTGTTAGAAGTAGTAGTTGTTGTTGGCTTAGTAGTAGTAGAAGTAGTTTTAGTAGTCGTAGTAGCAGTTGTAATAGAAGAAGAAATGCAGTTGTTGAAGGTGCTGTAATTCTGCCAAAAGTTGCGACAATTTGGTTCCTAAATTCCGTTATCGGCAAATGACAAATGAAATTGATTAGTTATGTATTACCACAACCACCGTGCTCGAATTATTTTTTATTTCAATTTTCTGTCAATTTTGCTGGCAATTTTTGTTATTTTTTTACTTAAAAGGAATGCGTTTCTGAGAATAAATGAGTAAATATCATAAGAACTACAACAAATAAAATAAAAGAGAACATCAGCCTCATGGATGCCTGCGGTTGCCAAAGTATGTCTTTAAGACAAATAAAACTGTTAATGATGACAATCTGAATCAGTTTCAAGCGAGGACCTACATGTGCATTAGCCAGAAATCATTTCATTGAATAATTACATGTCTCCAATAAAGAATGTTTATCCCAAATGAGCACTGAAACTAAACATTTTATCAAAAAGGCATGTGAGCGAATATGGAAAAGAGGTTATGTAATTAAGTACCAGACAATAAAAAAATAACCATAGTTCCCTTTATGAAGAATACCCGTAGCCAGGGGGGTGCGTTGGATGCGTTCGCACCCAACATTTTTTGACGAGTAAAAACAACTGTACTAAAAGTTGCACCCAACTTTATTCGACGCAAAAACGGTTATTTATCTGTTCCCGGAATCCAGTGGGACGTCGTATTTAAGAGTTACAATAATGTTGAATTTAATAGGCTTTGACAAATAGTCGCCTGTCTTCACTGGCGCTTGTAAACATCCACTATGGATTCCAGCACAACGCGACATCATATCGCGATTTTCCCGCCTACATCCCCGCAAAATGGAATTGGAATCTGTGTTATAAATATACATTTGTTTTCTCTATAATGCAAAATTATTAACCTGGCACTCTAATCCATATAAAATCGATATTTATTTATAGATATTTGATACTTAATGATTGTTTTGTAACTTTTGTCATCGTTATTAATGTCTGTTAAAGCTATAACTGTAATATATATTATAACGTAATTATGAAGCCTACTTATAGTGGGTTGAAATCCAAGTCCAATAACCTTTTTCGACAATCATCTAAATGGCTGAGAAAGAAAAACATCAATTTGATAAACTTGAATAAATAATCTTATAAAAAAGAAAGTAGAATTTAGATGATTATTAACGGAATGTTATGCCAGCTTCCGAAAATGACTGAAATCAAAGGACACCCTGTCGACTATTGCCGAAGACTAATGAGTCACTGGTTAATAATTTTGCATTATACCACGATTTATAACAATTACACATTGTGCACAGCATTTTCGACAGACTGCGTTGTGTTTTTGTTATATCCTCGTACAATTATTTTCGGATCACCTAAAGGGTTTTCCAGCGAAAAATATCAGCTATGCTCAAGACAGGATAGTTTTTTTTGTTGTATGGTAAGAAAACAAATCATTTCTACAAAGCAATGCATCTTTTTTGTAGTTTACCAAAACTTAATGGCATCTGTTTTGCTCCACATATAGAACTTTCCACAATGTTTTAATTATGCCAAACTTGACACTAGGACAAATGTCCTACTCTCAAACAGTTGTTATAATGAATTCCTCTAAATGTGACCTTAACTTTGAGGTAGGGAGAGGGTTTTTTAAACATGACACACCGTATTCTTGTGGTGGTCATTTCTCGTAAGTTATTTTTAAATTGCATAATGAAAGACAAAGTTACACTCCGGACCAGCTATTATTGGGCCTAATGTGAAATCTACGTATTACAACGTATCAAAAGAATCTGAATTTATATAAAATCCTATGCATTAAATTGCAAAACATACATTTAAGATAATGGCATTTGACTTTAAGTTGTAACCATGACCTTCACTGTATAGCGATAAAGCTTGTTGGACACACTTGTCATTGGGAATAATATCCAAAGTGATATTGACATTCTTCCAGGAATCCAAAAAATCAAAAGAGCAGAAACAACAATTCATTCCCACTGACCTTTACTTAAGACCTTTTACCGAGGAGCATGGGAGTTACAGTAGAAACATTGTGTGTGCATGGGATATAATACTTACAAAACTATTTGAATCTACCCATGCAGTAAAAAGTTGCAGAGCTGAAATGAACATTCGTGACCTTTAACCTGTGTGACCCTGGCTTTTCACTGAGGAGCATGAGAGTTATAAAACAAATGATGTGTGTGGGTCATATCTGAGGTTTTTATTAAGATGTGTGCTCTGCATGACATACATTTGATATGGTATGGTACAGAAAAGATACTCCTAGGGTGCACCCCATTTGACACCATGGGCATGATTCAAACAAACTTATAAGAGGACCGCCATACGATGAAGCTCACCAAATAATAAACACCTTACCCTTGCGGTTTAGGAGATTAGATTTTTAAAGTTATTTACTATAAAATTTTATATAAATCATATGAACCCCTATGTCGTGGTTAGTTTTAAACAGAACGGCATGATTTGAGTTGAGCAAAACAATATAACAGACCAAATAGTAAATCCATGACTGTTGATTTTAGAGAACACTGTATTGATAACATTATTTCTATGTAGCGGATATGTGTTGATTACGTTTTGATTTATGAGAGAAATTTATTATATTTTTTTGAAATGATCACGGGTTTAAACAAAGACACAATACATAAACCAAACAAGCTATTTCATGTTTTGCTTTGTCAAAGTTTACTTAATAATTTAATAAAATCCGCCAAAGCACTTGCAAGATATGGCTCCGGACAGCTGTACGCTTATAGTAAAAAGCATTTTTTCAAGATACAAAGGGCCATAACTCTGTTATTAACTGATGGTGTACAATGCCATTTGGCGTGCATCATCCTCTTATCCATATATATACTCATATCAAGTTTCAATGAAATCCGCCAAAGCACTTCAAAGATATGGATCCGAACACAAAAGTGCCGGACGGACAACGTCAAAACAAAATCCCTCCGTCTATGGCGGGGGATAATAAGTACCTACCAAGCAGTCAAGATGCGATGATTTATATCCTACAGCTGAATGCGCACATCACACGCTGACTGTTGACTATCATCTCGAGTATGAAGTTGTGACGTGCGTCACGGCGCCTTGGGAATGCCATCTTTGGTGGTGGACCCTGAGAAGGCAGCGCACAACTCCACAAGCAGGGCCTAATGACACCGTCAGGCCAGGTGGCTGGACCAAGGTGCTGGGCTTACGCACATCTGTAACTCTTAAAGATAATGGTTTACAAAAAAAATACCAGTTTTAACCCCGCAGTAATAACTGAAATAACAAAACCAATCTGAATCGGTAATATATGCATATATGGTTGCTTATTTGCTATTATCTCCGGTTACCGTGTAATCCGATTAAGGAAATGAGTAACAGAATTTCTGTATTCATGCAAACATTGCAAAAATAAACAATTTAGCTTCAAATATTTATTTAATTCCCGTTAAATCCATGTCACAATCGTTTATTTACAGCGTGTTTAACCACGCATAGCCAATAGTTCCATACACACCTGCAATCACATTCACTACGATCGTGGTTACCTTGTATCGAGATGTCACACCGGAAAGGGAGAGTACTCGATTGCAAGCCAAAAGGCATTAAGCCAACACAACTAAAACATTTGAATCAAAACGTGGGTTTTCCAACTGAACATGCGTATATCGCCTGCATGACGCGATGTGCGCACAGCTCTTATGCTTGAATCTACGATGATTTCATGCAATATTATCTGAATATCGAAAGAAATAGAGCAGTCATCTGCTTCATTTTGTAACTTATGTGGAATTGTAATGAAGAGGACCAATATTATGTATGGAATATGGATAAATTTGGATTATTTTAGTTGAATTCACATTTTGAAATGCAATAATATCAGTTTTTCCTCATGGTGGTTGTGTTTCTATTTATTCAAGCGTAGTAATGTTAGTGAAACAAAATACTCGGAGCGCATGCATCTGGCGTCATCACGAGAACGTCGTTCATAATGTAAACAAAATGATGGATCCCAGGAGACGCTCGATATAAGGGAGTCGTACGATATATCTTGATAAAGTTATTATCGCAAACATTTATAAATGGGAAATGAACTTATGGAAAGTGATATTGTTTAGTTTTCTTACCTTTTGACACTCTTGACTCCATGAATCATCTGTATCTGGGAATATCCTCCGCGCCTTGAAACCACCATCAATCGATCACTATTAATTAAAAAAAAATTGCGAAATATTAAGTCCATTGTAGTAATAAAATTGAAATAATAATTCACTATGCTTTATACAATTCAAAACCAAACCATTTAACTTTTCTAATCAATAACTCATAACAGTACATGAAATTACTAAAAAAGAACAACAAACCTTAAACAAAAACAACTACTGACTACCAAAATATGTCAATAAATAGTCACAAACTCAACATGGTAGTGTTTCGGACTAATATTTCTTCGGATAAAATAAGGAATGTGAAGTATATGCATTTATTCATATGGTCCTCTACATTTTTTTCTAAAATATTGAACAAATTACATTTAATATATTATTAAAGCAAAGAATGCTTACACTATATATCTCCAATCAGAAGTAAACATAAAAAAAACATTAACCAGTACAAACACAGGTTAGAGAAAGGTGGAAAGACAATAACAGAATTGAGCTTACACTTCACTCTTATTAAACATAACAAACAGCTCAACTGAACATTGGTCTCACAGTGATACACATATGTGTATCAATAACTTATTCATTTCCTTATCAAATTTACCTAGTGGTAATGATATGACGTACTCCTTATAGGCAAACTCGTAGGCGGCTTGTTACATTCCCATCAAATCTTCGCACAGCAGCTATTGCCTGATTCTCAACCATATCTGGCGCCTGAAAAACTGCAGGAAGGCTACGTATCCGTAGGGACCTCACACTGAATCATACGTAGCTCCCCAGAGGGTTACCGATGAAACTTCGGATGCAGACTCATGTCTGTACATGTAACATTACATATAAAAACCGATTGAGACACACACATTAATTTGAATATGTAAACATTGTGACTGTCACTTGTTCAATTTTACTTATAAACGAAAGGGGGAACAGAAATTAAAACCAACCACGTTTAAATTATTTATATAAACACCTAAACAGCACTATTTTAAACTGAATTATTTGTTATATGATTAACTCTAACAAAACCACAACACTCAATGTATGTGTCGTCCAAAATCTGAAAAATATGTACATTCCAAAAACATGACGATAATACAAAATATGCACATTCAAATAAAAAACTATTAAAAACAGTATTACCTTTGCTATTATCCCCACTTATTTAAATAAAAAATTGTTTCAATCTCAGTGAAATAAGTAATAAAATCGCTCGCAAACAATAACAGCGATTCCTCGCTAAGAAATCCAAGGTGGCGTTTTTTAACATGGATACATTTTAACCAACCTTTAGACCAGGGTTAAATTTATCCAGACAAAACTCTGGATTAATTTAAGCAACATGATGCAACAACACTTAACCAAAAAAAAAAATCCTTGATTAAATGTATCCGACATTTATCCCAGGGTTAAAATTTACCCAGGTTTCTAACAACTGGGTCCAGAACAAGTTGATCCAGGGTAATGGGCTTTGATAGGAAGTAAAGGTGATGATCGTGCGCAAGAATTGGATGTTTGTGTTGTATGCTTATGATAGTATACAGGATTCTAAACTTTGCCAGGAGCCACTTTTGTTTTTTATGTTATAGCACGACCACCTGGAATGTATTTGTAATTAAAAGAAGTATGTGTAAACCTAAACCTACCAGGTGTGCCTTTTCCACTCCTGCCACTTCCTTTTTCGGCCGATAGGGTCTTCTCCTTGTCATCCTTCAGAAATTGGTGTCAAAGATACTTTGAGTGGAACAGCATAAAAACTAACCAAATTTTAAACATTCATGTACTTTTAGGGGACCAGTATATAAACATAGCAGTGTTGAACAGACTTTTTAAACAGTTTTTAAGGGATTACGTGTATATACATACAAGTTTTGAACAGTCTTTTAAGGGGAAGAGTACAACTTCATACTCGAGATGATAGTCAACAGTCAGCGTGTGATGTGCGCATTCAGCTGTAGGATATAAAAATTGCATCTTGACTGCTTGGTAGGTATTTATTATCCCCCGCCATAGACGGAGGGATATTGTTTTGGCGTTGTCCGTCCGGCACTTTTGTGTTTGGAGTCATATCTTGGAAGTGCTTTGGCGGATTTCATTGAAACTTGAAGTGAGTATATATATGGATAAGAGGATGATGCACGCCAAATGGCAGTGTACACCATCTGTTAATAACAGAGTTATGGCTCTTTGTATCTTGAAAAAATGCTTTTTACTATAAACTTACAGCTGTCCGGAGCCATATCTTGCAAGTGCTTTGGCGGATTTTATTGAAACTTGGTATGAGTATATATATGGATAAGAGGATGATGCATGCCAAATGGCATTGTACACCATCTGTTAATAACGGAGTTTTGGCCCTTTGTATCATGAAAAAATGCATTTTACTATAAGCTTTAAGCTGTCCGGAGCCATATCTTGCAAGTGCTTTGTCGGATTTCATTGAAACTTAGTATGAGTATTTATATTGATGATAGGATGATGCACGCCAAATAAGATGGTACACCATCGGTTAATAACGGAGTTATGGCCCTTTGTATCTTGAATAAATACTTTTTACTATAAGCTTACAGATGTCTGGAGCCATATCTTGCAAGTGCTCTGGTGGATTTCATTGAAACTTGGTATGAGTATATATATGCATAAGAGGATGATGCACGCCAAATAACATTGTACACCGTCTGTTAATAACGGAGTTATGGCCCTTTGTATCTTGAAACAATGTTTTTTACTATAAGCTAACAGCTGTCCGGAGCCATATCTTGCAAGTTCTTTGGCGGATTTCATTGAAACTTGGTATAAGTATATATATGCATAAGAGGATGATGCTAGCCAAATGGCATTGTTCACCATCTGTTAATAACGGAGTTATGGCCCTTTGTATCTTGAAAAAATGCTGTTTACTATAAGCTTACAGCTGTCCGGAGCCATATCTTGCAAATGATTTGGCAGATTTCATTGAAACTCGGTGTGAGTATATATATGCTGAACAGGATGATGCACGCCAAATGACATCGTGCACTATCTGTTAATAACGGAGTTATGGCCCTTTGTATCTTGAAAAAATGCTTTTTACTATAAGCTTACAGGTTGAGAACAATGTAAGTGTCAATAACTGTAACATTATTGTTGATTTTATTACCGCTAAGCTTATTTTTTCTATACATTTGACTTTCTTAATTAAAGAAATTTGGATTAAAATAATTATAGAACTTACAAAGCATATGTATTTGACTTTATCTGTTCGTTTTACATTGTCATATTAGTTGGAAACTGTGAAGTGTTATGATTGTCGCAATTTTATAAACAATCTGATGGAAAATGACAGTTGCATAACACTATTTCCTGTCTGTTCATGTCAATCTAGTCAAATACATTTTTGTGTGGTGTTTTTAAACAATTGGGGATTAAACGGATGCATGTTACATTCAATAAAAGGTGTTATTTCTTAAGGTCAGGGCTTTTTTCCTTGTTAGAGATTGGCGTTTTTTTCACAAATTTGAGAAGTTTCCGTCTACAATTTTTACAATAAAAAGTAGTTCGCGACTCAAATTTTGTCAACTTTTAAGAGTTCATGACTTTTTTGTTTACAATTTTGTTCACTTTGCGACTCATTTTTTCACAATTTTGAAAGGTTTGTGGCGCATTTGTTTACAATTTTGAACAGTTTGTGAATCATTTTTTTCATAATATGGGGGGGGGGCAAATGCCGCTTCACAAAGAATCGAAAAAAGTCCTGACAGTGCAAGTAATCAAACCATTAATCATAAAATTGTACAACTTTGCTTGTATATGCACATTGAAAAGTCATATAGATCATAATATTTTGTGCTACACAAACCTAGTGTCATGTTTAGTCATTTCATTATTTCGCTACTATAAAAAACATACAATTGTAGATCTTGTGAATTTGCAGTTATTTAAATATTTGTTTCGCATTATTTGTTGCAGTTTCTTATCGCCTCACGTACCAGCATATTTAAAAATACGACATATCTTCAACATTATTTTCTTCAGGTTATCTGTCCAGATTTTCAATCCGGAACAATAATCAATTAACATAAGAACTGTATTTAATTGTTTCTTTAACAAAAATGTGATTTTACTTATGTATCTTTGTCTGATTTCAGGTTAAGAGCTCGTGTAAAGCACAGGAAGAGAAGCTTGCTTGAACAGGGACTTGTCCTTCAGAAGTGCCTTTAAGAGCAGACGGAGAATGAATTGTGTTTAAAACATGTATTTACACATTTATGTATTAAGACTTATGGATATAGTGAATATAGTTGACAGAAATAATTGTTACCAATAGTGCTGTAAATAGGAACATTCTTATAGTGTAAGCAAACACACCTTTTCATATGAAGAGGAAATCCAGGTTCAAATCCTGGTGGGGATCCCATATAAGCAGCAACTCATATAATGTACAAGATAAATTATACAGAGAATATAAGTATTCAATATTCATTATAAAATAGATGTTATGTTTTTGATAATTTTCTCCAACATACGGACACAGTAATTGTATGTTGTTTTACTGTATGTGATTTATTATAAGTATTAGGGCACCATCATTAGCTACACACAATATCAGATGTCACCAACCAAGGCCCATAACTCTGTCCTTGTAATTTATCATAATTATGACTCTTTTGTTACTTTAAACAGAAAATGCTTTGTTGGCAACAAATGTGCATCTATGTTTCCACTACAGATTCCAATATTCATATCTTTAGTGTCATAATATTAGGCAAATGCTGAACCAAGTGTGATTTTCATTAAGTATTTTTGTCAGATTTCAGGTGCCTTGCTTGTGGAAAGTGGAGGAATTTCCCTTGCTGAAACAGGTGCTCATCCTTCAGTCGGCTCCATTGGTATCGCCCAAGTCGCTGCAAGCGCTCTTGAAAAGGCCAGTCGTTGCATACGATCCACCATGGAAAGACAAAGTTATGAGCCAGACACATAATTAATACCCTATTTTTTACCTTTGTAATACACGTGCGACCTTGACCTTGGCGACAGGGACGTGGGACTTCCGCATGACACATTGTCTCATGATGGTGAATATTTATGTCAAATTATTCAAAATCAACCATTGAATGACTAAGTTATGGGCGACACAAGAAAATAATACCCTATTACTTTTGACCTCAAAGTGTGACTTTGACCGTTGTTAATGCACAATGTATGAAATGGTCCCCTAAATGAAAAATATACGCAATAGTTCCCTTAATAAACAATGTATAAAATGGTCCCCTTATTGCACAATATATGAAATGGTCCCCTTATTGCACAATATATGATTTGGTCTCCTTTATGAATATGTTATACTTATAAAAAATTAAGGGGACCAATTTTTTGTATATTTTTTATTTTTTGTTTAATCGCAAAATGCTTCTAATATGATAATAAAGTGCCATTTTTATTGTCAAACAATGTGAAGATGTCATTAAAAGGCAAAAATAAAAAATATACACATTGTCCCTATAATGCAGAANTATATATATATATATATATATATATATATATATATATATATTATATTGCAATTAATTTAAAAATCAAAGCGCTGAGGTCACTGAAGGTTTTTGGTGTTACATTACATTGGATACAGCTCACTTTAAACCACTAAATTATTTATTTTTGAATCAAACACAACTCATGCAGGTGTGTATAACCGGAAATGTAGACGTTCAGCAAGTATAGCATGTGACCAGATGCATGTTATAGAGATAACTTAATCCAAATATTATTAACATGTTCAATTTAAGAATGATTTACAGACAACAACGTAAATATGTTGACCATTTTATTATTAGAACCAGTTGAAATACACCGGGCACCCAAGAAATTGTATTTCATATTTAATGTTATTTTTCGTTATATTCCACCGAAGAACATTTGGTAAATTTCTAAATCGTTAAAATGGTAAAAGGTCCGTGTGTATTTGCAGTGGATATCATTTTACTAAAGCATCTGAAATTTATTCCAGAGTCACAATCACAAACGGACGCATTAAATGCACGTTTTGCCAAAATATTAAACACCCGAAGTCAACATGGATGTCTTAACACATGCATGACCAAGAATAAAAACAAAAACACACAACTAATAATGTACTAAACCTTTAAAGAAAATATCCATTACACTAGCTGGAATATACATATATGAGGCGATTTGAGTTTTAATCAATCTTTATTTTAAAGGAAACATAATTATATTCCTTTTTATTCGCAGCCTACCGACTGATTTGTTTCAAATCAAAGGTTAACGTAAAACAAAAAGCCGACCAGAAAATAATACTTTTTCTTGAACAACGTCTGTCAGACAAAATGTATATTGGTGCGATAGATTTTACATGTTTCCTTCATTATTACGCGCCCTTACACAAAGACGATTGGTTTTTAATTAATGTAATTGATTTGAATGCAAACGAATGCTTGCATAAAGTTTCGAAATAGTATAAAAGTACTTCTCTTTAACTGAAAGTTCATATATTAATGGACTTGGAGTTATGTTCTTAATACGAATCGTTAGCAATTTATTTAGTTTCAGCGTTAGGTATAAACGGTATTATTAAAGTACAATCCTACAATTCCAATGTTACATGTCAAAACCTTGCAAAGGATATGTCAAAGTTCACTGCACTTTGTCACAGTCTACACTCAGTGAACACATCAACACAGAACAGTCAACAAATTGTTGTTATATTAATTCGTTCATCAGCAAATCAATGCCATTTAATAATTGCTTGTCTTAAGGGAATAACAACTTAGAAACCGTGGACAATTATGCCCGTTGGTGTTGTGTTGGCTTAAATGTAATTGCCTGAAAACGCAATGTCACTGAACGTTGATCTGATTCTGACGTACCAGACGACAATGACAACAACAAAGTTGTTATGAAATAATTAGGACCATCCACTTTCATCCCTGTTTGGTGACATCTGCTGAGGCTATTGCAGGGTGATTTGCTGTATTAACTTGTAACTTCTATTAGTAGATAATGACTCACCGCACAGTTATCTTTCAAATAATCATTATGTTGCTGCTTTGCCTACAGCGCTAACCATCAGCGCTTAATAGATCCATATGGTTATCTTCACTGAATTACGCTTAACATTTACTACCTTATGGTTGAAAGAAGTTCCAGAATATAATGTATTGACGTTTATCGACCTTAAAGGATTCTGAGTATCGTAAATTTAGGTATGTAGTATTATGTTACTGTAAGACTGTCTTTGAAATACCGATATAGTTCGATTTGACTCGAATAGTATTTATCAACATAAACGAACTAATTTTATTGTTTGACAGTATTAAAAACTTTATAATGGGATATCAATGACATACAACATTATTGCAATGGATAAATCCATCTTGGTAATTGATGTATATATGGGTTGAAATACAATTAAGACGGTAAACTAATTGTACCCTAGCATTGTTTTATCAGTGACTTGCGCAATAATATGAAGCATAATTCTGTAAATCATACACTTAATATGGCATTCGACACTATCGTCGCTCGCAAGCTGAGGATGGTAAAACATTTTGTAGGTGCGAGCAAAACACCGTCTAATTGCCATAATCTCAGATGAAATATTCCTCGTCGTCTGGTTGTGTTTAAAATGAATAAAGAGAGGGAGTATAGGAATGTACATACATGTATACCATTTATTTCATAAGATAGCTATATTTTTGTTCATGGCACATGATCCAACTGGCACAGATTTAAATCAGTGATAATTCGAAACCGATTATGACTATTATAGGGCTCAATCAATGTGCTTATAGACGTCACAACCATTGTTGTTAATGTTGGCGAACTTTACACGGTAAAGAGTTTATGAAACGGCAATATAGATTAACCATTGCAGACCTGTATCGTTCCACATTCTTCATATAAACCAGGCTCTCTTTTCTCTTTTCTAAATGAGCTAATACGTGTATTATATATAATTTGTATATCCAACTTTACAGCTCGAACGGATAGTTGAAGATACGACGTAAACAAAGAATGAAATAGTAATATATACATTATATTAAAGGGAATAAGTGGAACCCTTTAAATAACATATAATGTACACAGGTTCTTAAGTGTTTTTGTATGGGTGACTAAAATATGGGTAGCAAACCTTTAAACTACAATATAATGTGATTTGCTGCTTTCTCAAAAATGTGTTAGAGCAATTGCGAACATACCGTTATTTTTATTGACCCACGAGACTTACAGAGAATACATGGTTGGTGCAGAGATGGAGAAAGTTTAGCCGGTGAGGCTTAGACAAAGAAAATAGGGCGAGCTTTAGTGAGCCCTTTTGTCTTTTTCGGGCCGAACCGTATAAACTTTCTCCATCTCGGCACCAACCATGTATTCTATTTATCCTGCTTCATTTCAAAGTATGCCGCTAACACATTTTATCAAAGACAAATGATTAATTAAGATAACAAAATAATTATTCTGGTCAGATCCTATATGTACATGTACACAACATTCCTTACGACCGAATTACACCGATTATGTCACGTAAAAAATAGTTCCACATTAAACTGGTCCTTTTAATACTTTCCTATTGAAATTATGAGAAGAAATAAAAAACGAATCGAGAATGTGATATGTTTAATGTTGGAAATTGAATACAATATGCAACAGCAAAACAAAAACTGATTTTTATTTTTTATCATTAGAAATTTACACTCAACTATGTGTCACAGCGTGCGTAGGAATACACTACTTCCTGTTGACCGGAGATAGGACCATTTATTTGACCCTGCTTTATTTGGTCAATGTTTGCAACAGAGGCAGGATAAATATTAATATGTACCCTTACATAACAACAATTTTTTTTTCGGTCCTCTGAGCACACTGTTTTTCCAATGACTCAATCGATTAAGTTATTGTAATACAGCAACGGGAGTGTCTTAAAGTTTGAATAATGTTCTTGAACTAAACATTATAATTGTACCTAATGCACAATGCATGTCGTTAAACACAATTTACATAAGTGTTTATAGAATAAAAGTCACTCCAGACTGTGTGTTCGTGACAAGTCATGTTTTATCACTTTTCATCTCAACTCAGAATGTTTTGTGATGACATTAAATCTGATATGTCAGCAAAACACGTTTCTGCAAATAATGTATTCTCTAATTCTTTATGATATATTTTTGATATAGGATTGTGTACGCTGTCAGTTTACGCGTACGACAAATAAAAGAGACTTGCTAAGGTAATACAAACTGCTGCCTTAATGATGCTAATGTGCCGAGAGTCATTATTAAAACATGTATTTGAATATAAATTTATATCAAATCACGTACTACAAAAATCAGATATTTTTATTTTAACTTAAGAATATAATTAAATATATGTACGTGTTTAACATGGGCATTGCTTCAAGTAACCAATATTTCATATTTCAATTTAAATAAACCTAGATAAAATAATATTGTATTCGGTTTGATTCGTTTACATCGGTGCAATCTTCATTCCAAGAAAATATGTATTAATATCTCTCTTAGACTTTATGTGCCCAAAAATGATCTTTATACATTACAAGTCATGATTTCTGGTGTCGAGACTACGATGTCTCAAAATAATATTAATAATATTCAAGTTCATATTGCGTGTTTTATGGCTGACCGAAATCTTTTCTGAATGTTCGTCAAACCAGCGTCTAGCATTTGGTTTTCCATCAATCTAACAATGTTCCAACCCCTGATAGTTTGAGTGGTTTCCATACTTCTTGCATGTAATGTAGATAATTGTATGCCCTTGGGTCCAGATGACGGAAGACTTACTAAAATTACTTGGTTTATGAAAATGTCGTTTCTTTTGATAAATGAATATGTCGCGCAAGACGTCTGCCGTGTCCAAGGACGTCACGAAATGTATACGTAATATCAAAATTATGTTATTTGTTGGAAAAAATGTACAGTGGAACCCCTCTAAACCGGACAACCCCGGGACCGAGAGGATATTCCGGTTTAGAGAGGATTCCGGTTTAGAGGGGAANATATATATGTGTGTGTGTATGAAACTAGCACTTACATTTGAAATTCGGCTTAAATTGGATACAGGCTTCCAAAATGTGTACACTACCGATATGATTGCGCAGAGTAGGATCGACGAGGCAATTACATTGATTTTGACTGAATTAATTCGCATTAATAAATTACACATATTAATACATTGACTACACTTGTCTAAAGTCTTTCCGCTTCAGCACAATACAAGGTCAATGCATGGCAAGTACTCAATATTGACGCAGATGTCTAGGCAACAATCATTTCATGAAAATGTTGTAGAATAACGGTTTTAATAACGGAAAAGTGCAAGCATTACCATTTTTAATGAATTGTTAGTTTCATCTATTTGTATTTTATGACTAGCATTCAACGATCAATATGTATTGAGATTTTCATAATTATATACTCGTAACAAATTGAATAGAATCAATACTAATACACGTACAGTTCCAGTACTAGTTTAAGTTTATTACGCTCACAACATTTTCAAAGATGTGCACAAGAAGTTTGAACAGAAAGTAAATGCAAAGGTAAACTATGTAGGTACAAAACAAAAATTAAACATGAACCAGGAGTGATCAATATTACTCCAAACCATTTCACAATTATCTTAAGAAAACTTAAAATGGCTCTTACAATCTACGTATTCAAGAAACAGGTCAAGCATAATTGATGCAGTATCAGCTATGCGGTAATGAATGCTTATGACACTTACAGATGTACTTATAATGATCGGTGGCTATAATAAAAAAAACATGTTATGGTATATTGAAAAACTCTGTTTTTTAATCGACAATAATTTTTATGAACTTCGAAAGATTTAATATTGTCAATTCACCTGTTTTATTCATATTTCTCTTAACATGAATTGTAAAAAGGTTAATGTGGTGCGGTATGAGTTTTTCGTCTGATTTGCATAGTCAAGACATTTGGAAATATAAATAAATGCAACAAAAGTATAATTTGTAAGGCACATAGATTTTTTTTTTGTCTCGGTATTTTGCCGACTGCTTTTTCGAATGGTAATGGTAACACATTCGAAATATTATTACGAACGACAAATACTAAAGTAGTACACAATGTAAAATAGTTTTCTAAATTAAAACAGGCAAATGATTTATATTCAAAAGATAAATATTAAAAACCATCCAACGCGTGCAAGGCATACGAGTTGCACAATTAATAATCACAGAATACCTATTGCTAATTGTGGTGCAAAGTTTTTCGAGTTGAAACAAGTAAGATCTTATTAAATAACTTTTTTACAACTAGTTTATGTCTGAAATTGTCAAATGTAAAATGAACAATTACAACAGACATTTCAATGTTTAGTACACATGTTGAATTCAGATTAAAGGACCATTCACCACCTAATAGAAAAAAGTGTTAGATTTGAAACTGTGTAATTGCTTTGGTTATTCACCAGTGTTGTTGTTTACTCAAGATCTAAGATTGTAATAAAAAGATGTACCTCTAGTATTCTTAAGTTCGAGCAATGAGTGTGATGGGCGTCTGTGAATTGATGTGTTCAGCATTTAAATTTGAATTTCCATTTTACTTAACAGAGTTCAAGTATTTTCGCTGTAGATTATGTGCTATATTCTAGTTTGTAGAGCTGGGTTGTGTGGAGCAATTTATTGTAATTTATTGTTTTTTTTTTGTGGAGCAATTTATTATATTTTTTTTTATTATATTTTTTTTTCAATTTATGTTTCATTTCTTTTATGTGTATATATATATATGTTTTAGTTTTGTTAATTGTAATATTATAACACTCTCTTCAAATTAAGTTTACATTTTTTCTCTTAACCATTTGGAGTGTAAAGTGAATGACACGAACTTCTTGTTAGTACATTTTCCCAAATGTTTTTTGTCGTAAGCTAAAGTCTATTTATTTACTTACTGAATTGTTAATTTTACACTCACTATGTGCACTTTGAATGTCCCTATTACCGAATCGGGAATAATGGGAAGGGTCGTCATCTAATGTTGTTAAAACTTGTGACCCAACCCTTTTGCTTTTTTCTTTACATTCAATAACATCAATTTGTATTATATCATCTGCACCATATGTATATTTGTATGAATGCATGTATGAAAGAAAATGCAATAAAATATTATTAAAGTTGAAGTTTAAATTTGAAAATTAAGAACTTATTTAACAATTTACAAAATTAAATTCACGTACGAGTTTTTAAACAAGTTAGTATGATTGCCGTATGATTTCTGTAAAAAAACATGTCAATATATCAGTTTATTTTAAACAATTATCTACGTTCTTTTTCAAAGTATTGCAACAATGTTCATAATTTGTTTGTTTCANCATAGTTCAAGTATTTTCGCTGTAGATTATGTGCTATATTCTAGTTTGTAGAGCTGGGTTGTGTGGAGCAATTTATTGTAATTTATTGTTTTTTTTTTGTGGAGCAATTTATTATATTTTTTTTTATTATATTTTTTTTTCAATTTATGTTTCATTTCTTTTATGTGTATATATATATATGTTTTAGTTTTGTTAATTGTAATATTATAACACTCTCTTCAAATTAAGTTTACATTTTTTCTCTTAACCATTTGGAGTGTAAAGTGAATGACACGAACTTCTTGTTAGTACATTTTCCCAAATGTTTTTTGTCGTAAGCTAAAGTCTATTTATTTACTTACTGAATTGTTAATTTTACACTCACTATGTGCACTTTGAATGTCCCTATTACCGAATCGGGAATAATGGGAAGGGTCGTCATCTAATGTTGTTAAAACTTGTGACCCAACCCTTTTGCTTTTTTCTTTACATTCAATAACATCAATTTGTATTATATCATCTGCACCATATGTATATTTGTATGAATGCATGTATGAAAGAAAATGCAATAAAATATTATTAAAGTTGAAGTTTAAATTTGAAAATTAAGAACTTATTTAACAATTTACAAAATTAAATTCACGTACGAGTTTTTAAACAAGTTAGTATGATTGCCGTATGATTTCTGTAAAAAAACATGTCAATATATCAGTTTATTTTAAACAATTATCTACGTTCTTTTTCAAAGTATTGCAACAATGTTCATAATTTGTTTGTTTCAAGTATAGGATTTATCAGACGACCTCCGACACTGAAATGTTTTATTGACCAGAATAATTGGGTTGTGGATGAAAACATCATTCCTATGATTTACCTTTTCTGTTTCGTGACAATAAGACACAAACTGGAAATAATACAACAATCCAATTGCGTTTTCGACAAAATGTATTTTTTTTTGGCATAAGGCTTTTTTTATATATAAGTTAAATCGCGGTTATATATTGATGCTTACTTTTTCTTCTGAGTGCGCTTTTGAAATGGCCTTGATGTATTTGTGTTTTGCTTTAATGTTATTGCAACGTATGCAACCACTTCTCTCAGTTTCTTGCATTATGCTTTTAATGTTCGAACACACGAAATATTAAGCAAATGTTTTCACCATAGTTTATTATAAAAATATAAACAATACACTGTTGTTACATGGTATTTCATATAAAATAAATATATTGCGAAATATCCTGTCTGTAATTATTGTTTATTCTCTATTCATGAAGCGAACAGAATTTCGTGTCCGCCAATTGACAACACCAATGTATAAAGCGAGTCCAATGACGTTGATTTAGTCATTCTTTCAACGCGGCTCATGTGAATTACTCCAAAGAATGTGACCTTCGTCATATACATAATACCCGAACTGTGTTTGACCTTTAAGTACCATTGTTTTCCAGTTGCGCATCAACACAAACATTCTGATGATAAAGTTAACTTGCCCTAAAATACGGGTTGCGGTCAATAAGTGTGACATGCGATTGTCTATAATGGCATTTAATTACGACGAAGTTATAACATAGCTACTACATCTACATTCCTATGTCGTTAACATAAATTGATATAAAATTGAAAACCTTACGAACATGATAATGTATAAGTTCCTTTTTACATCATTATCCGCAAACTAAAACTTGACAACCGCAATCTGAATTTGAACGATAAATGTATTGTTCGTGTCCGACTTTAGTTTACAAGTTGAATCGGTTAATAGTTTTCTTTAAATTATGAACTATATTGGACAAATCAACGATGGCAATTTCGGAACATATAATCAGCATATAAAATATACTGTTTACTGATAGTCATAAACAACAAATGGACTTTAATGCTTTAAGTTAAATTTTTAGTTTGCCAAATTAATACATATCCATGCCAACATGGACAACCGAACGTTTAAATAAGACGTGCATTCAAAAGGAGTATACTGCTTTATAGTTTTAAATAATAAACCTGGTTTTGTACTATATAAAGTACACAACTGTGCACGGTGGACGTATGTTAAACCACCACAGTAAGTCTAAATGAACATACTAAATGCTTTGTATGCAATTTCAAACGAGTTAACCTTAACAAACATGATTTCATTTCGTCGAAAGTTAAAAGATCAAACGAGTGCACGATTGTGTACAATTTGCGTTTGCTGCACATTCCAAATCATCCAGCAGTTGTCAACGTCTGTATTTACTTTACCGTAATGACTTCAGCAAATGAACCCTGTGGTCGGTTACCTGAGACGTCTTCATTATAAGATAGATAAATGTGAATAAGAACACAAGGTGTGATAGGAGCACACGGGTATTGACGCAAACACCTTAACAGTAAGTATGAACACATTTTATATTAATTCGAATTTAAGAAATATATCCCGTGGTAGAGTACACCCACACCGTTTTACACCCTGATTAAAGAGAATTTAATTTACAATTTTTACCCCGCAAAATCATGTTCCAAGGCATACATTTAGTCCTAGACAGCTTTACTGGATATTGAATTTAGACCACGAACAAATTTAAGCTGAACTCTAAGTATTTGTCACCAGTATTTTTTACTAAATATTAAATGTGTGTTTTAGCGTCCGATATGTACTTTTATATTTTTTTCAAACAAACCTGACGATTAGACACCTATGAATTTCATCAGTTGTTGTTATAATACATGTGGAAATGTACAACAATGTATCTATCAAATTACATTTGATTTGCATAGTGTTGTTTACAATCGCATCTGTCTATGATGTATCCTCATCGACGGTGTTAGAATAACGATGCTTAACGAATGTGGGATAAACCGCTATCAGGTGAGCTTAAATCATGTAATCATGAATTCCTATCACTGAAGGGACAAAACGTGCGTGTGTATGGTAACGACCCAGTTTAAAGGTATTTACAAATCTGAAGTATGTTGGTATATAATCAGTTTGCCATACAAGGATTAGCGCATGTCTTGGATTGTCTTAAGGCCACGCGAATACTGTGAGTAATATATTGTTCTTTTACATGTATTATAATAATTTGTGTCATATATATGTTTCATTTGTTAAAATACGAAATAACAAATTATAATGAAGTTAATATGCTTACCTCGTTTTTGTTTTAAACCCTTCATCTGTATTTATTTAGTAGAATTTAATTAGGTCTTAAATCACTCAATATCATTTTAAATTTAATTTGTAAGTCAATTGTTTAAAGAAAATACAATAAATGGCAACGTCTACATGTTATTATCGTGTATGTTATAACTGTGTTAGGTGACGGTCTAAATGAAAGTCCAATTATTTGTAGAATCTCAACCATTCGAAATGTTGGTGGCGGCAGTTGTTGCGACGTTCTTGATCGGTAAGAATTGAATTCGTTGTTTTGTATTACAAAATTAAACAATACAATGTTATATGATCTGTTATGAGATAAAATATCAATAACTGCCCTATATGTGTTTGCCTTTTTTCACAAGTCACATATACAATTGTTTTTATTAACATTTTCGAAATGAGTATTTATAATTGTCTTTAGAGAATATATGGTTCGATATTCGTAGAATATTCAATACTGAAGTCTCTTTTCCAGCATATAATATAAAAAAGCTACTTAAAAATCTAAAATCGTATTTATCACATAGGGTAACGCTTAGGAATATGATTTAAATCTTAAATAATTGTACGTCAGTTGCTCAGACATGGACTCCAGCACTATTCACGACGTCTAGTTACTATAAAACCCAGAACTCATTGTGTATGGTGAACAGAAAAGGAGGAGAGCATTACGTCGTCAATTAATCCGTCATTTCGAATTCTAAAATTTTTATGTTGATATAATCGGTCGTGCGATGTTTTTAAATGAATGTGTCCGTTCCCTTTTTTCATAATTCTAGTTATCCAAACTTCCGTCCGTCCATCCGCCACTCTGTCCGTTTTGTACTTTGTTTCCGCGCGATATTTCAGGCACGAATAAGTCATTTTCCTTTGGTTGCAAATATATTTTTTGCCCAACGAGTTCCCTTTTACGTTATTTTTCCAATGAGTTTTATATAACAAAAGATCCGATTTTTGATGAAAGTTTATGTGCAGTATCCTGATAGGGAGGACCAACGAAAATAGTCAGGTCCTTCCGTGCCGAAAATTTTCTGGAGATTATTATTTGTTGATACACATAGGACATATTTTGAATGCCGTCTTAAAAGATCTTTAAAACTAATAATATAATATGTTCTTGTTCCCGTGCTAACCAATCAAGCCAGCATTTGATAAAGCGCATGCTAGTAGAACGCCTGTAGTATTGTATATAAGAAACAACTATGAACATAATACATTATCCTAAAACGAATGATAGTTACTTATAGTATCCCTTTGTTAGATAACTTGTTTGATTGGGTAATATAACAATTAGTCTATACACAGTTGCTAAAGTCGCAAATATACACATGTAAACATTTATTTGTATTAATTATTAAAATATCTGTATTATAATTCGTTTCATTTTTAGTCCCGAGCATAGTCATGCCTAAGGTCGCTACGTTGAGTACATCAGGTAGGAACAATGTGAATGTCATTGCATTGATCAATATTAATACAATTTTGTATACTGCTTATATACGAAAAAGGTGTATCATGTACTCGGATAATCGAAATAAAAACCCGCAATGCTTGTTAACCAAATAGTAAACTTCAACAATTCGTGGTGATCAGAATTCACCATTCATTTATAACACAGTGTTTAGAAAAAAAAACGCGATATAGTTTTGCAATAAACATCTGGTTTTATCCTTATAATCAAGGTAATAAAATAAAACAATGACTCCTTCAGACATTATTCTTACAGAGGAATGTAACAAGACAGTAGCGGATATCGTATTTATTTTGGACCAGTCTGGAAGTGTCGGCCAGGACAACTGGGACCGTGTGGCAAGATTCGTCATCAACGTTGTCAACATCCTTGACATTGGTCCCAACCTAACGAAAGTTGGCATTATAACCTATAATAATTACCCTGTTCGAAACATGTACTTGGACCAATATACAAAAAAACAAGATCTGATCAACGCTATAGGGAATCTTTCATATGCTCCAGGTAAAGGAAATATTATTTATGTATAACTGATTTTATTATTTGTCCCCTTCGATTGCAATATAATTTCATGTTCAACTTTCCGCTTTATGTTTTCCCTAACGATTGACAAATATGCACGTCTGTACTTCTTACATTTTATTTCAATAAATTTCCTATTTGACGTCCTACTATAGATTGCTGTTATTTTACGTATGGCGTTCGACCTATATTATGGACATTTTCACTAATAGCCAATGTACCTCTAAAAGTAATTTACACCATTGGTTAGGTGCCACGGAGACGGACACTGCTCTGGATCTTTTGCGAACCGACGGATTTTTGGGCGACAGATCTTTCGCACCAAACATTGCTATAGTGATAACTGATGGCTATTCATCTCATCCTGAACTAACGAAAGTAGCGGCAGACAAAGTCAAGACTATGGGGACGACGGTGTTTGCTATAGGTCAGTATAACCAACCATGCAATCACTTATTGAGAATGGTGAATTGTCTGCAATATTCCAATGAAACTTTCAGTAGCGCAGAACCATTCGGCAAGCCGTGACGTTTGGAATAGCAGCGCATTTCATCGACTTTGTATTGCAAAACATTTGAAGTATACATACTATGTCGAAACTTTGCATTATCTCAAATTCCAAAGTCATTTACAAATTAAATTTACCCATGTTTAGTCTTTTAAGATAAAAAATCGATCATAATCCGTTTTTGTTTTTAATTTGGCTGTGTCAACATGACATGTAATACGATATT
>VMBQ01000341.1:193234-386862 GCA_007657795.1 Dreissena rostriformis | reverse complement strand
CAGGGACGACAATTTTCGCTTTTATGGAATTTTTCGTCGTCAAGCTAAACAGAAGTTCGGCGAATCGATTGATACCTTTTGTTAAAGGTTACGAACACTGGCATCCACATGTGACTTTTACAACAAAGATTCAGAAATACTAAACCAAATCATTCATGGGAATACGTCTTCTTGTTTCCGACGTAAAGCATTGCGTGACAGTTACTCATTAGACAAGCTGATCGAAGAAACTAGAGAATTGGAGCTTTCCGAAATCAGAGCTTGCGAAATCGAAGGCAGACCTGCACAGGAAGCCAATGCTATCCACGCCAATCCGGATAGATCATCGCGTGGTCGTGGTCATAGTCATTGTCAGTATGAATCATCACGTGGTCGTGGTCACTTCAACTCTTCACATGGACGTTGGCGTTCCAGATTGTTCCGTGGAGCGAGACCTAGGAATCCTCGTACTGTCCAGGATGGAACCTGTAGAAACTGTGGTGACAAACATTCAAGCAAGGACCGAAAATGTCCAGCTGTGGGCAAACAGTGTCAATATTGCAGAAAATGTAATAACTTAGAGAAAGTACGCTCTAAATTGCAACATTTGAACTTTACGGAAGCTTCACAACAGCCTACATCACACTCAAATGATTATAGATCAAGTGATGAATATGTATTTTACATTCACACTACTAATTCAAGCCTACATCACACTCAAATGATTATAGATCACGTGATACAACAGCCGTCATCACACTCAAATGATTATAGATCACGTGATACAACAGCCTACATCACACTCAAATGATTATAGTTCACGTGATAAATCTGTATTTAACCCATTTACGCTGCTAATTCAAGCATACCATCTGTTTGTGTCCTTATGTGTTACTCTGAGGTTAAAAATTTGATCGATACTTGCTCAAGTTTAAACATAATGAATGAAAATGTTTATAAAAGTCTGTTCAATAAACCTACTCTTCAACAGCCTGTACCATTGATTTTTGCATACGGTGCATCTCAACCTTTAGACGTTAACGGTAACTTTGGAACAAATATCATTTACAAGCGTTAATCTGTTAAGGCTGAAATATATGTTGTAGGTAGCACTGACTCAAGGCAATTTAGCTGTCTTCTTGGGGCCAAAACTGCTCAATTACTGGATATTATTAAGTTTGCATTCTCTTCTTTTACAGCCTATTGCTGAATTTCAGATCAGTACCTTTCCCTGTTTGATGGCAAGATAAGCAAAATAAAGGGCGTTTCAGTGAAGTTGCACATTTTTCATGATCTTCCCCCTGTGACTAAGCGTCATAGACGTACGCAAATATGTTGAGGCCGAACTCAATCGTCTTGAGGACCTTGCTATGATTGAATCTGTTTCAGGTCCCACCCCCTGAGTAAGCCCTGTTGTGGTTGTCCCCAAAAAGTCAAAGGGTTTCCGTGTTTGCATTGTCATGCGCGAGGCCAACACGGCTATATCTAGGGAGAAACACCCTTTGCCAACTGTGGAAGATCTTATGTCAGACTTGAACAGTTCTACTGTATTAAGCAAACTTGATCTGTCCAATGCATATCACCAACTTGAACTTGATGAGTCTAGTCGGACCATCACTACGTTTTTCACTCATGTAGGTTAAAGACGGTACAAATGTCTTTTGTTTGGTGTAAATGCTGCATCTGAAGTTTGTCAGAAGACCGTTGCAGACCTTTGAGCGGACATTCCTTGTGTGAGGAATCTTGCAGACGATATTATTGTTCATGGTAAAACACAGTCAGACCATGATCAAGCCCCGATGGTTACATTGGAGCGGTTGAATAAATGCGGTGCCAAACCCAACATAGATAAATGTTTTTTTTCTGTGAATTAAAGCTCTTTCTTTGGTCACGTTTTTAGCGATACAGGTGTCTCTGCTGATCCAGAGATGATCATGGCTATTGTAGGTCATTCAGCACCTGGTATGACAGGGTATGTCTCTATATACATACCTCACTTTGCAACTATGACAGAGCTATGCAGACGACTTACTTGACAAAGATGTTCCTTGGGATTGGTCGATTGATGCCCCAAAGGCTTTCGCTAGTTTGCGTGCTGCTCTGTCTAGCACTGAGGTGATGGCTTCCTTTGACAATAAGAATCTAACCGAGGTTCTTGTTGATGCATCACCTGTCGGACTCGGGGCAATTCTGACTAAGGAAGGTAGAATCATAAGTTACGCTAGTCGTGCACTTACCAGTGTAGAACAGCGATACTCACACACGGACCGGATGATGTTAGCAGTTGTCTATAGGGTTGAACACTTCCATCTATATCTGTTTGCCTCCTAGAGTTCAGGGTTGTCACCGATCACAAACCACTTCTTGGTGTTGTAAACAGTCATTAACCCGCCACTGCTGGCATCGAGAGATGGAGTCTATCAGTTCACACTTGAGTATCGTCCAGGCAAATATGACCTAAATCCTTCTGACTTTATGAGCAAGCACCCATTCTCTACGCCAAATCATGAAAATGCAGCTGAAGCTCATGTTGCTTTAATTGTCCAGAGGGGAGTACCTAGGGCTATGTCCTTGGAGCATTTGCAAACTGCAACAAGACAGGATAGCACCCTACAGAAAGTTATGACAGCTACTCAGTCCGGTAACTGGTCTCATCCAGATCTTATGTAGTTTGTTCGTTCTCGGGACGACTTTTCCATAGTTGATGGTGTCGTTTTGCGTGACCACCGCATTATTGTTCCCACCTCTTTGCAAGAGCGTATAGTTTATATGGCTCATCATACGCCCCACAACATTGTTAAATCCAAGCAACTCATTAGAGAGAAAGCATGGTTTCCCAGTATCGACAAGATGGTTGAAAATGCAGTAAAGTCTTGCATCCCATGCCAGGCTTCATATCCAGGGCCCAATTAACGAGAACCAATTTGTCCAACAAAGTTACCTTCTAAACCATGGCAAGAAATGTCTGTTGACTTTGCTGGTCCTTTTTTCTCTAGTAAATACTTGCTCGTTGTTATTGATGAATGTAGCCGGTTCCAAGAAGTGGAAATAGTTCATGCGTCAGCTGGTAAAGTTACCATACCTCGATTAAAGTCTTTCTTTGCTCGACAAGGGTTTCTATCTGTCCTGAAGTCGGACAATGGTCCACCCTTTCAGGACAAGATTTCGCAGAATTTGTCTCTACCTGTGGTTTCAAACACCGTAGAATTACTCCTCTCTGGTCTGAGGCCAATGGAAATTTGGAAAGGTTCATGTGCACACTGAACAAGTTTTTCAGGACAGCAGTCGCTGCAAACAAGAATTGGAGAGATGAACTCCAAGATTTTCTAATGCTTTACAGAGCAACCCCTCATGCATCCACCCAGGTTTCCCCCTTTAAAGCTCTTGTTGGGAGAAAAATGAGTATGTGCCTACCTGAAAGCTCAAAGCCTATCCCTTCTGTTTCTGCCTCTATTCGTTCGTTTGGCGATGATGCTAACAGTAAGTAAAAGATGAAACCGTACGCGGACAGCAGACGCCACACCAGTCCATGTGAATTGGTACCTGGAGATCAGGTGTTGGTCAAACAACGCAAGGTTGACAAATTTACACCTCCTTACAACCCTTACCCCTACACGGTTGTAGATAAACGAGGAACTATGGTTATTACGGATCGAAATGGTCACACCATTACACGCAATTACTCACATTTCATACTTGTTAAAGCCAGCATTCCGGATGCTGAGGAAGATGATAAACCTGACACTATTGAAGAGTGTCCAGTCTCTCAATCATTCGACCTAGATCTAAGCCAACCTGTCCCTCCTACCTCTAAGACACCTGGTCCGTCCTCTAATTAGACTTTTGTTCCCGTGCACAGAAATCCACCTAGAACTGCGGGAATGCCTAAGAGATTCAGTGATTATGAACTTAAATGATTTTAAAATAATTTTTACATTACCAGTATTTGGAATTACTATTATTATTAATTTTTTTTTTAAATTTATACTAGTGTAAATTTGTGTTTATGCCTATTTTGTTTTATGGGCCTAAATTAAGAAAACAAATATTTTTATACATGTAGTTAAAAAGTTTTAGTTGAGAGAAATATTTTGTTGTGTAATACTTTAAGAATAGATATACCAAAATAAGTACATGCTTGTAAATGTTCATATTCAAGTCAATGTCTAGTCTTTTGTGTATGAGATTTGAGTATGTGTTGAATGTGAGTTGTGTCGTATTACTGGTATGATTTACATCCCTCACAAATGCTCAAAATCATCACTAATTATTTAGGGTCTGTATTTCCTTAATATGTTTCAAGTAAAATAGCTAACTTAGATAAGATTGAGATTGTTAGGGATTTATTAATAGCTCCTATATTATTGATATACAAGGACACTCGAGAATTTTGGTTTATCAACAAAGACATTAAGGCATTTGATTATTTGAACTTTTGAAATGCTGCATGCTTTGTTTTTCTTTACCTTAATAGAGTGTTCCTCTTAAGGAAGGGAGGAATGTAGTGTTGTATACTGTATTGGTGTTGTGTAACCTTTGAAGTGAAGTGCGATTCACACAGTTGAATATTATAACAGTATGGCCGTTTGATTAAAAACAGAAAACACGTGTTTGCCTATTCGTCGCTTTTACTCCATATTTAAGTGCTGTACGAGCTACAACACAATAGCGATGTTAGTATAAAAAGGCGATATTATATTGTTACATATCTGTATGTGTAATGCGGTTGAGTAAATATTTAGCTGGCCGTATATATTTGCTTCTATATGTGTGTTTTTAATGTCATATTGTAAACAAACTGGGAGTGTCCTTTATGCGTAGGTAATGATCTTCATATTTATCACATCACATGATGTCATATTGTCATTGAGTAGTGTTGGGGAATGTCGTTTGGACAAATAGCAAGCATGCACATCTTCGTGTAGTAGTATCTCGTGTTATAATAGTTAAACTTATTCGATGGTGTGCCAGTCTTTATCTGCATGTAGCTGACTTTCCTGCAGACTGTATATCTTTTTGTCAACTAACTACTATGGAGACTGTAATTTGTGTTGTCAGTATGTATCTGATTGCATCTAACTTTCATTAAGTTTGATATCAGCTATTAACCTAGCTGGCATGGTATTTATGTGTAGGTGCCTCTCGTGTGGACTAACTGTCATCTGATAACCGAGTTGGCGTGTCGTTTGTGCGTGCAGCTTTCTGAATTCCTTCATACAATAATTTCAAATTGAAGATAGATTAAATTTACTTTTGTTAATTTAATAAAACTTGTACTAAGCATCTTATCAGTCAATGTCCCACTTAAAGGGACTGTAAACCACGAAACACGAAAAAAGAAAAGTTCTAAAATACCGTATTTTTTACAATTATTAGTTAATATTGATTTAACTATCACGACTGGTATATAACACTACTTGAAAAAAGTTGTTTTTTATTTTAACTTTATTTGTTTATTTATTTATTTTTGCTGGGTATGTATACCAGGTAACTACCAGTTATCTATAAATAACGGAAGTAGATTGATCATCATCGTAACGTGGTAAACCCAGGAATGCAAATTGTGCATGCGTAGTGAATTGCATATATTTTATATATAAAATGATCAATCTACGTGCGTTATTTATAGTGTGTATATCGTTATGTCACATATTTTCGCGAAATTTTATTCCCGAATATACTAAAAATATGAACTTTTTTCAAGTAATGTAATATACCAGTCGTGATATTTTAATCAATATAAACTAATAATTAAAAAAATACGGTATTTTAGAACTTTTCTTTTTGCGTGGTTCGTGGTTTACAGTCCCTTTAAATGAAGTACAATCAATCTGTCAAGTTACTGAACGTTATTTCAAACACGAGTTTGGCTTTCAAAGTTACAGTATTCATTACATGTAAACAATAATCATGTGAATACTACGTCTATGTTAAGTAAATTGTTGATTTGGCTTATAAAAAACAAACATAAACTAATAAAGAGACTATTTTTATTACACTGTAATATATTGTAGGACAGAATTTTATGCATACATCGACCGTAAGAGTTCATACCAACAGATTATATTCCCGAAACGAATGATCCGACTTGAACGGTCCTTTAACACTCTAAAGAAATAATCAATTCAAATTACATACACACGAACAAAATAATAATAGAACATTTAAGGAATGAATATTTACACACATGAAGAAAAATACAAACAAAAAATGAAAACCATTAACAAAATTAATGAAAAGGACGATGTGAAAAGCTAACATGTGGTTGGGTTTGAACAACTACAAAAAATCCAACAAACACGATTTAAGTTGTTTAATTTCTTTCTAAGAAAGTTACAGCTATTTCAATTACATGTTTATAATTATGACCTTTGTTAACTTGCGTAATAAACCTCATATTTTAAGATGTGTCTACTACAGTTGGACGAATTTTGTTGACATAGACACTTTAAATATGTTTAAATACATAATTATTCGAATATAGGAATTTAATACGGGGAAAGGACAAACATAGCTTAAACAAACATATATTATGAACAATACATATAAGCAATATTTCATACAGTTAGGTAAGTGGTAGAAACTTTGAGAAATAAAAGTCCGCTGGCGTGAAAAAAAATCAACAACAAGAAAAGAAGAGCACGCGATAGCTAAGATATGCTTCAACATATAGTATTTGCGCTATTTTCAAACTGTAAGTTTCGGAAAAATATCTGAAAATAAAAGATAGATTCGTGTTAAGAAGAAAAAAGTACATGGCTTCATTGTATTGTATTCATATGTATGCTATGTAACCGATAGATTTTATCATATTGTAATATATATTTAACTACGTTAATCTTTGATATGATCTTCAGTTCGTATTATTATTAGTTAATATTATTAACGTAATGTTACAATAAAGCTATGTAGTTATTGTCCTAAAAAAGTACGTACCATACATGATTAAGTAAAACGGAAAAGACTGAACGAATAACAAAATTCCATTCAAGTACAGTGTAACATAACAAACACATATAATTATATACATTATACAATTTGTGTGTGTTCTAAACATACAACATTGCTTAAATCCAATGAAAGCTATAGTTACTTTTTGCATTTATACTTTTATCGAAATACAGTTAAATAAATAAATAGATAAAGTTACCATTTAAAGAAACTACTTTGATATGAATAAAAATCTGTCAAAAAATGTTAACCAAGTTCACTTGATAAAATTGCCACTTTAAACAATTTAAGATGGCAGGAAGTTGACTGGCTTGTAATGTGTTGAAAATTGTTTATGTCGAACACTTGCATGCATTATGTTTATCAACTGTATACAATTGTATGTAAATCTTCACAAAATAAAACAAAATCCAAAAGCCACAAATTTGCCTCAAATACCATAATAACCACCATTGTGCCATTTTATTTGTGTTTAAGAATATATTTTTCAAATACTGCCATGCATTTAATTCATTGAGTGAACTCAGTTGTGAGAAATCTTCGGTAATGTAAAATCCAGCCAACCCAAGATGGCGGTAAATACTCAATATTGACAAAAGAAAAAAAATGTCACCCACTTCAATTGTTGTTGTTTTTTTTAATATGAAAAGCGTGATATTTAATATCAAATGAAGATCGGAGAACATTATTTTATCCAAGATTGCGGACAGTAATCATTTTGAATGTTATCGAGTGTCCGCCATTTTGATTTTTGTCGAATTCGAATTATGGTCAATAACGATAATGCAAATTATGCATAAAATACATGTATTAAAACAAATGTAACGTTTTTTTTTCTTTCAAACCTAAGCACATACAAGACAGAATATGTCACGCATTAACACTGCTTTAGAACCCGATAAGTTTTAAGTAGTTTGAAAACAAATGAAGAAGTAATTTGAATGACACGCTTTCGTCAAATATATAGATAAAATGAAACTCTATAAACATTACGAGGAGAGAAATTCGAGTGCGCTAGTCTTTAATTGAAGGCCTATGGCCAATTGCTTACGCAATACAAAGCAATACACACAATACAACATATAACACAGGGGCGGGATTACAACTGAGTTCACCGCCTTAGAACGACCAATCTAACCATGATGAGTTTTACACAAGTTGACGAATAGCTGAACCTCACACAATAAGTCCAGAATTACTCATACACGCTAATATTTGAAATAAACATACACACAAAAAGCAATAAACGCGAATAATAGTATTTAATTACAAATTAGTTACTTAATTGTTAAGATTCGCCGTAGCAAAATAATTTAAACTTTTAGAGTCATGATTAAATGAAATAAGCACAAGTATCAGTTAAATCCCTTCTTGTTAAAAATATGATATACCATCGGAAAACAAATTAATCGACAAACATACCAGCCAACATGGTGACTCCAGTATATCTCTCTCGAAATTGTGTTTGTGGCACACTAAAGTTTGTTTCAATGGGAACAAATACTTAACAAACTTTCATGCATATAACAACAAAACACAGTTCTATTAACTGAAAAGAAGTGAATAAAATAAGAGAACTTTATAAATATACGCGAAAATGACCTAGACGTTAAATTTGATCTTTTTCACATTATGAAATCGTAAATTACAAGGACAATATTATGAATAGTGGTCGCGGTCAATGTGTGTTCAAATAACACAAGTATGTTGTCATGTATATTTTGACGTGCTAGCAACAATCGAACATTTGTTTGTGAAAATCTTTTTATTATGTTATCACTTACTTTTAACTGGACAGTCGAAACAAGAAATTATAAATTGTAATTCTTAATTTGGCAGCTCAAAAATTAGGGCGAAATACCGGTACTTGTATAAAGCATCCTCACAAATAACAGAGCTGAACCAGTAGAAGGTACGCATTCCAAGGAGTCATGTTTACAGTTATATTTGGCAGAGGTCTTTTCTCACTCTGAGTTTTTTAAATGGCGATACAAGCTTAACGTGCTCTTATAAATAATACACTGATAAAATGAAAAATCTGGCCCCGTGTTCACAAAACATTTTTTGCAATCGAAAATCGATTTTGCTTGTCATTGAAAATGGATTTCCATTGTAGTTGATAGGCAAAAATGAAAATCGATGTCAGTTAAAATCGATTTTCGATTGCAAAATCGTTTTGTGAACACGGGGCCTGATGTTTCCAAACGAAATATATTTACAATTATTTGATCGCATATGCACGAATATGAATTTACCAGTGCTTATGTACTTTAAGTACGTTGAGTTTTACGAAGATAACATTATAAATATTATATAATGAATTGAATTATAATATTGATTTATTTTTATTTCCGCCAAGCGGCTTGACATTGAATCGTAAGACTATTACATACAAAGGGCATATTTAGCTTTGCATCTTTAAATGAAGTCATGGATCTCAGGAGTATACAGATTCATATTATTTTTAAAACGCCCAAGACACCGAAAGGCGATACAATGTACATGCTTCATAGTTTTTGTAAGTGATTTAAGGTAAAACAATAATTAACTACTCTTACATTTGTAAACAATAATTGTAAAAAACTATAAGTATATTTTTTGTAGTATATGTTATCACTGATTCTTAAAAAACAAACTATTGCATTTTATGGTCAATCCCAATCGAACAATCATTAACTTAAAACAAAACTGGAAAATAAAACCAACAACGATGAGTTATACATAGACAAACGTCTGCAGGATATAAGCAATATAGTTTACAAACATTTGCAACTCAAGACTTTTGCAAGAAAAAAATTGCATCAGTACATGTGTAAATTATGCATTTACATCAGAAAAACAAACGACATCGGAAAACATATTCACACCATTGAATTCATTTAAATAATGAATGTTTATATCTAAATAATATATATTATGGAATAATATAATATCTAAATACATTTGCTGAATACAGATCATGTTCATTTATTATAGCATAAACATATAACAATCAAATGCATAGTACACAAAAAACAATTGATATTTCTCCCAAAAAATAAAAATATGTATGTGGACAATGTCCCTTACGTTTTTCTCCGGAAATAATAAAATCGATCTACATGCACCACCATTTACAGTTATTAAATCTCAGGAAAAATAAAATCAAAACTGTATACATGTACACGATATACAATTGTATAGTTGCAGGAAAACATAAAGTCAAAATATGTGCACACAATATACAATGCATTCATCTCAGTAAAAATAAGAAAACGTGTTAAAGTAAAACAGCTATTTATCTCGGAATAAAAGAAGAAAACACATGTTCACAATATATAGTTATGTATCTAAAAACAAAAACAAAACACAATTAAATTAAATTCGATCAATAAAGTTGATTCATCTTAGGAATTTTTGGCCGCCAACTCTGTTGAACTGAAGGCTCGTTCAATTGATAACCGCTATTTCGCCATGAAAGTCACTGCCCGCATTGAGGTCCTCATGATACACGCTCACCTGCAGAATAAAGTAAGTGTGATCAGGCTCCTGTTCATCACGATGCTAGATTACACATATATTTAGAGGATATGTATCGTTTTCTGTGTGCGTCATTCCTGAAAATATCATTTTGTATGAATAATCACCAAACAAATACTATTTAATTCGGGCATTCACAATCTTGGTATTAATTTCAATCATTTTAATTGCGTCTGTGTTTACATTTCACAGTAAAAGCGCGGAATCGTCTACAGTCCTGGTTTTCATGTACGCAATAGTATTCTATAAATATATATTTAATTAATGGTTATAATATTTGAATATTTACGTTTTTAACAAGAAAACGTCAATAATGTTGAGTGGTAAGTGGTAATTATAGTAACACATCATTTGAATTGAATGGTGGTTTGGGCAAAAGACGGTACATTTGATCGTTCCAGATTAAAACAAAAAATGGACTTTACATACACAAATATATATATATATATATTTAACGTTAAGCGTTTACCTAGAAAAAAAGGTCGGCAGGCAACGAAAGAGTAAGCAAAAGATTCAAGGAACAGTGACTTACTATAAGTATATTAGTCTTTCCCAATTAACTAGTTTTGTTTTAATTCTACAATTTACATTACGGATCGTCTAGAGCAATTTCTTATAAATAACTGTGTGTTTACCAACGGGTTGAAACGCAAAACATGTACCTGAGAAGGACCGGTGTTGGTGACGGCTGTCATCGGTGTGCTGCCGGTATATTGCCTTCGGCGTCTTCAATTACAAACGTTAAATGTAACTTTTAAAATTGTATATACATAAATAAATAAATGAATTAATAAATTAATATTTAAATAACAAACTAAATAAATAAATAAATAAATTAACAAACTAAACATAAATAAACAAACTAATGCATAAATAAATAAACAAATATATTAATTTTGATCACTGTTAACAAAACTAAAAATGTGCACAACAAAGTAGATGAAGTAGCAGATACGCTCTGTAAGAAAGTTACAAATGAAAATGAATTTCAAAGTTAATAACGAACAGCAATTGAACCTCCTGTAACTTTCAAAGCAACCTAAGGCTTCAAAAGCCTTGGATGTCTCTGCGCATAAACTGTAATGGTCGGAATCACCCGAGACAACAATATGGCGGATATAGTGCGGAAAGAAAAGAATAGATACCGAAGCCTAACCCTGAGAGAACAATAATGATTTGGTTTGGGTGTGAAGGCACTTAAACCGACTGACTCGAGATCAGAGGCCCATGCTGCAACTATTTTGTGACTTAGTTCCCATATGACCCGGATATACCAAATGTTCAAAGTCATCGGTATGATTAACAACGTATTAGATAACAACACCTTGTCCGTCGTCGGTTGTCACTACATGAAGACTAAAGGAACAGTTAATGGACCGATCCTTGAAATAAGGCACGCATTTATCTACACGGGAGCCTGAAGAAACAGTAAGTTAGTAAAAAAAATGACCTTGCCAACTTCCGGTTTTATCGACTATGTGTTTGGTGTTATGGACATGACTTGGAAATGATATTAATCCACAAATAGAGCTCGAGCTCTGCTACTAAACAGAATAAGTAGAATTCATTTATACGGTGGCGTCCATCCGAATCGGAAGCACTAGATCCGACCTGTTGATCAAGCCGATGGTACGGAACCTCTACATGCACACGAAATCGTCGCGTATCGAATAGACGCAGAACGCTTTTCCATGTGGCATTGGTGTTAAACGTTTATGTTTGAGGATGCGTATTACACAAGGAAAATACTTTGAATCAAACAGCAATTGATAAAAAGATGGCACAAAAGCATAATTTTAAAGACCAAGGTACAGATGGTCGATCGTAGCATGCTTCCTACATAACGCTCTTCAAGAGTACCGCTCGTTTCCAAATGTCGGCTACATACTCCAGAAACAACAGCCGACAATGCACACATCTGATCACATACATTTATTTTACCGGACCGTCCATGGTTAGTACTTTGATTAGATTGTAACTTACTAAACTATAGGTGAACAAGAAACACAGCAGGCTATTTTCCCAGGGGCCAAACAGGAGCCGGCCGTGCGGTGCGCATGTATCCAAACATAATAGAGGCATGGTAGTTCACTGATGCAAATAGCAATGCTTACGTTGTGAGCAACGAAGTTACTTGTAAATCAACCAATGTAGTGTATAACATTAATTGTACCCGCTTCAGATGGATGAGCCATTTATGTAGGAGAGACAACAACTACACCTTCTGAATTTATTCCGCATTTGCTCGATAACTTAATTCGGTCCGATGAATACGTGAAAACCATGGAGCAGTTATGTAAAACGCATGTTGAGAACGTTCAAAAATATTCCGCCAATAAGCAAATGTAACCATACAATCTAATTTCTAAGAACGTGCACTTTGCGAATGTTAAATTACTGTTAAATGAACACTTACTCGCATAAACATGAATATATTGTCGTATATCACTTTTTGGATTATGATTGAATTACACCGGATTTATTAAATGAAATCTGGTACAGTAAACAATTTATGTTTACTTTAATATGTATAACTGCACATTGATCATATATGTTATATTGACAAATAACGTTTAAGCTTACTTCTTTATGAAGACAATAACTGCAACAGCGGCAACAGCGGCAACCAACACAAAGACGGCGAGACCAATGCCGATGTACAAAGATGTAGACGGTGCCTCTACATTGTAAGTAGAAAAAAAACGCAATAAATACGGAGCATTAAACAAGGTTCATATTGTTTTCAAAATAATTAAGTTTGTAACAAGCTGAGAGGGACAAATGTAATGGACGCAGTTGAAGTATGAGTAACCGATCTCATAATGGACTGTTTATTGGCCAATACAGTCCGTTTAATAAAGGAATCCCAATTCTGGATGATTGTTGTTATTTCTTCATTACGGATATGTTGTTTACTTGGGGGATATTACATACATTTGTTTATTTAAGCAAATTAATTTGAAACCTCTTTACAGGGCTGAAGGGTTTAATGAGTGAACACAAATATTGATTTCGACAATCTGGCCCTGAAAAGGAACTTTAGTAACAACATAGCACAATGATTAGAATACAATCCATGTTTTGAGCTTACAACTTTGGAAATATGTTTACAAACGTCGTATGTGTACAACCGCTTTATGTACGATTTTATAAAACATACCCGAGGGTTGTGTGAATAATGAAGCGAAATATTATTCTATCGCGTCAAATATTAATCGACCGGTTTTTATATGGTTATAATTGTGAAATGACTTTTAATATTGTTTTTGGGCAATAATATCCGATTCATTTGTAGTAAATTATGAGACTTATTTTTTAAGTAAGACGTTTTGTTGCATCCTATGGTCCCTACACACGATCAACCAAAGCTTTTCGCTTGGAAAGTTTTAATGAAGTTTTTTTTTCAACCAAATGTAAACAAATTAGAACAGACACGCAAATAAAAATATTCAATATCTTTACGAATTTGTTTACGCATTTTGTACAGTTCGATACCAAGTTTATTAAAATACGGTTGTGTAGTCTAAAAAATAGTCGACCGTATTGAATATTAATCTTTTGTTATGAAAAGATTTTAATGACACTACTCGTTGGAATTATTAATTGAATTTGACACTGGAAAAACTAAATATATAGCTCAATAATTTAAAGAACAGCGCGAATTTTACTATTTACATAACTCAATACTCAAGAGTTTAATACCATCGCTTATATAACAACGTTAAATATTACTTTAAAGACAAAATGTGGTAGACGTTGCACTTTTACGAATTTGGATAAGAGTGAGTCTAATGACCTGAAGTTCGTCTCTTTATATATCCGAGCATTCTATCGGTGACTAGAATCTGTTCACAAATCGGACACTGCGACTCAATATTAGAAACGTGATCCCAAAGCGAATTTTTACAATGTGACAGTAAACTTGTTACACTAACGGTTGTTGTCAATAATTAGCTCTAGCATGAATACTTCTATTCAATTGCTAGATAAACTTCAAATGATCGTTAATTTAAAAAAAGGCTGTACACATTTTTAATTTCTATTACGTCAATAACCCATGTGAATATGAGCCTCGGAACAGATTGTCTTCAGACCACTTGACAGGAAATGAGTAAGTCCTTTGAAATGGTAAGCTACACACATAGTTATGATAAATATGTTATTGGATCGATGAATGGTGAAATTCAGGCACATATTCAACTTAACATGTTTTATCAAAACGCTGTTACTATTGAAATTGTAATGTAAAGACAAGTTGTTTAAAGAAAACATTGAATAAAAACATTTCACTTATTACATAGGAATTTTTAAACTCAAGAATCATTATCAGAAGATTTGTTTTTCAATAAAACACCCACTTAGTTTTCATTTAAGACAGGTGCTCAATTGACAATACAATACATTATTACACCCCAGTTCATATCAGTATTGATCATTTATTCATGATTTTCTGTCGGAGGATGTATGCACAAATGCAAAGGTCAATAGTGGCTACATAAATAGTATGGAAGGTTAACGGCAATAGATGATGAGGTCAACATGGGTAATCTTTTGTGCGTTCAGTGCATTTGAAAACATTACAGCAATGCTACTATTTAAAGTATTAAAAAGTATCACTGATCGTTGTTCTGACCTTCTTGAATAATTTCATTAAATATTCTGTAAACTTAAGGTTAAGTTAATTATACTACACTTGCAACAACACATGTGTCAATACAATACAACGTTCACTATCGTTCATGAATCAATAAGATTAGATAATACATTACATATATTAAAATAGCAATCTGTACTTCAAACATGAATATCTTAGTTAGTTAATATTATAAATATCATATTTGCAAAAGTTGTGTAAAATCTATCGGTCCATTTTTTTTCAGTTTACGTTTTGACGGATTTTATTCTCTGTTTTGAGTCACATTGCCGGATGAAATGGTTAAATATCTTTTAATATTTTGGTAAATGAGAAAAACAATTTTGTTTGAGTCTTTGCTCTTAATTTTGAACAATTCATTAAAGTTTTCGTTGAATATACACACTAAGCCGTTTTTTAAAACATGTTCCTATGACACAATATGAGCTTCCGGGTTAGCTCCCCTTTCAATAAGTTTAAAACAATTAATATGACTGTGATGTAAGGATTAACTAGTCTCTTGTTACTCAAAATTGAGTGGCAGCAATGATTTTGTTTTATATTTATATGTAGTTGTCTACCTGTGACTGTATGCAATTATGCTGATGAGCCTATAATAAACTAATATTATTATTCAAAGATCGCCAGCTACGCAATTGACAAAGGTGTGATGATTGCCAGCCAGACCTTCTCGGTGCACGAATATACATTCATTAGTTTTTACCGCAGGCGCTTGATTAAAACAAACTTAGAAGAAAAAAGCTGTTATATATTTCACACCAAATATCAAACCCCTGACACCTTACAGGTTCAGAGAAGATTATAAAAATGTGTCGATATGTATTATATTAGTCTTAATAAATAATGTGAGCCCTGAGCGTGGCAAGTGTGGACCCCAGGGGCATGATTTGAACAAACTAAGCAGATATAGCTTGCTAAATAACAAACATATGTGCCCTGCGGTTTGAGAGAATATTACCAAAAACATATTTCAGAACAGAACAGAAAATAAATATATATTACGACTTGTACATAGTACATCTTAAGTCTTAACCATGGTAAAATACGCATATCAAAATGTCATGTGAAAAAGANCTATTTTAACATCTATGTAATTTAAGGTACTGGTGCAATGAATGGAAGCATATACTTATATATTATTATGCGGTTTGGACTTGCCACGGAACACACGTTTTAAGCACGCTCTCTGATTATGAGGATTATTCAGTTTCAGTTTAAAACAAACACACTATCAAATAAACAAACAAACAAACAATCAAATCCGCGGAACATAACAATTCAGCTTGTCGTATTCGTATTGTGAACAACATTCAATATGAACAACCTTAGGACACATTATTTCCCCAAAACAAATAACTTAAACAGTTCTTCTTAAGAAAACGTTCTCATAGTGATTTTTTTTCTAATTCCTGTGGCTTGTTATAATCCAAAATTTCGCACGAAGTTGCGCACGTAGTTTTACATCAATACCAGTTTTACGTTAGTTAAGTGCACGTCTATAACAAGAATAAAAATATTACAAAATGTCTACTCAGGCTCAAATATAATAAATGATTATATTTTAAGGACGTGGGGGATATAAATTAGGCCACTCGTTTACAGGCTGGGTATGAAAAAGCTTTGTAATAAATTGTCATAGGAAACGTGGCGACGTTCATACACTGGGCAGGTGCGCATTCGTTAATATATGAAATAACGCTTTAATTTACATTCTTTTTATTGAACAAAGGGCTTTCATATTAAATAAGCAAAACTTGTCTTAAGGATTTGTACGTTTCGAACATGTAAAACAGAGAGACAACTTTGAGCATAAAGGTAGCCTGTGCATTTGTCTTGACTTAACCTTATTTACCAATACATGATTACATAAACGAATATATTAACTTGTGAAATGTGAAAACAATTCGCAACGCCATTGATGAGCCATGAACATATCTAATAATTATAAATTAGGCCATTTCATTTACAGAGTGGAAATGAAACACCTTTGTTATATATTGTCAAAGGAAATAAGCTAAAATGGAATGAAACAAGTTTGCTAATTTAAAAAAATGTATAGTCATACCCTGATCACAGTTGTTGCCTTGCCAGCCCGATAAACATGTGCACGAGTACGCGTTCTGGAGATTAGTGCACGTGGCGCCGTTCTTACACGGGACAGGTGCGCATTCGTTAATATCTGAAATAACGCTGTAATTTACGTTTTTCTTATTGAACAAAGGGCATTCAAAATAAAGAAGCAAGACTTGTATAAAGGCCTAGTACGAATCAAATTTTTGAAAACAGAGAGACAAATTTGAGCATAAATGTAGCCAGTGCATTTGTCTTGGCCTTATTTACCAATACATGCTAACCATTATTAAACGGATATATTAACTTGTAAAAAGTGAAAACAATTCGCAACGCCATTGATCAGCCATGACAATATTTAATAATTATAAATTAGGCCATTCATTTACAGAGTGGGTATAAAATAGCGTTGTTATTTATTGTCAAAGGAAAGTAGCTAAAATGGAATGAAACAAGTACACTTATTTAAAAAACATGTATATCCATACCCTGATCACAGTTGTTGCCTTGCCAGCCCGTTGAGCATGTGCACGAGTGCGCGTTCTGAAGATTAGTGCACGTGGCGCCGTTCTTACACGGGGCAGGTGCGCATTCGTTGATATCTGAAATAACGCTTTAATTTACATTCTTCTTATTGAACAAAGGACCTTAATATTAAATCTGCAAAACTTGCATCAATGCTGTGTACGTTTTGAACTTGAATCATCAATGCACCCTGTGCATGCGTCGGTAACCTATGCATTTGTCTCAACTTAACAATTTTAACCGATACATGATAACAATGATTATTAAACGAATATATTAACTTGTAAAAGGGGAATACAATTCGCAACACCATAGAGCTAACCAGTATTAAACGAATATTTTAACTTCTGAAAAGTTAATACAATTCGCAACACCATAGATAAGCCATGACAATATCTCATAAATAGAAATTAGGCCATTCATTAACAGACTGGGCATGACATTGCGTTGTTACATATTGTCAAAGATAGTAGCTAAAATGAATAAAACCAGTATGTTCATATTCAAGTGATTAATAGTAATACCATGATCACAGTTGTTGCCTTGCCAGCCCGGTGAGCATGTGCACGAGTACGCGTTCTGAAGATCAGTGCACGTGGCGCCGTTCTTACACGGGGAAGGTGCGCATTCGTTGATATCTGAACGATAAACACAAATAACAGAAATGTCTCAAATAATCAGCGTAGTTACATTATTTGTTCAGAACGAACCGTATTGACACAGATGAAACGATTTGTATACCTCCGCCTTGTGAGCATTACATTTAACCAGCAAAGACATACCGCAAGCGTAATGGCTTTCACATTTCTAACGCAGATTGCAAACCCGAATACAAAAGTTGTAAAGTTTTTGCCCTGTCATTACGGCAGCTCTGTTCAGGCATTCGCCTGACGAACCAGTTTGAGAGTAATAATTATATATATTTATATATGTTAACATCTACACTGATCACAGTTGTTTCCCTGCCAGCCGGATGTTCACTTGCACGAATACTCGTTCTGAAGATTTTTTCAAGTCGCACCGTACTTACATTTATACAAGGATTCGGGGCACATTCGTCGACATCCTTAAAAAACATACGTAAATTAACGTGATTGATATATATTGTGTATGTTTATTAATTCAGCAAATGTTAAGACTGTATAATAATGAAGTTCAAATCGAAAAGTTCAATATTCATATTTAACATATGAGCGGTTAATAAAAAAATTGTAAATGGATTTTTGGTTGGAAACATATCCCCAAGCAGGAATCTGAATGATGCCGGTCTGGTATCCTTCAGGGTCCTGGGATTTCCAAGATGGCGTCTAAGCTGGCCGCCGTTTCAGCATTTTGACGAATGTGGTTATATAATCATGCTTGTATCCATTATTTAGCATCTTTTCAACCTAAAATAGAATGGTGTTTTTTTTTGGTCAAAATAAAATTCCAGATTTTTACCAAAAACGGCTTCCAATATGGTCGCTTAGCAAATGATTGCCAAGATCGCCCACTACGCAATTGACAACGGTGTGAGTATTGCCAGCCGGACGTTCTCAGTGAACGAATCAATATTAATTAGTTTTGATCCCAGGCGCATGATTGTTACAAACTTAGAAGATAAAAACTATAATATATTTCAAAATAAAATATCAAACCCCCAACCCTTACAGTTTCAGAGATGATTTAACAAGTCTGTCGACATGTATTATACAAGTCGTTATAACCAATTTGAGCCCTGAGCTTGGCAAGTTTGGACCCCAGGGGAATGATTTAAAGAAACTAAGCAGACTTTACTTGCCAAATAACAAACATCTTTGCCCTGCAATATCAGAGGAGATTACCAAAACATATTACAGAACGGAACAGAAAATAAATATACTACAACTTGTACATAGTACGTCGTTAGTCTTAACCATGGTATAATACACATATTAAAAGGTCATGTGAAATAAAAATGATCATACAGTAATACGTACTACATAATGTAACAAATGGCAGCGGTTAAAACAATATGTTACTAAATATATATGATACAGGGTGGCAATCGTGTATTATTATGCTTATATTGATAGAAATACATAGCGCACATGTTTTCGTTAATTAATTTTGGCAACACATGTCGCATTCAGACCTGTCAGTTTCAAGTTTTAATAATTAATTTTAGTTGTTTTAAATAAATGGATCACATTGATCGTCCAACAAATACCATATGAATCATTGTGCTAAAAATAATAGATAGCAAACCTCGTATGTTAAATGTGAAAAAAATTATCACAATTTCTATTTTAACATTTATGTAATTTAAGGTACTGGTGCAATAAATGGAAGCATTTACTTATATATTATTATGCGGGTTTGACTTGCCACGGAGCACACGCTTTAAGCACGCTCTCTGATTGTGAGGTTTATTTAGTTAAAAAAACACACAATCAAATAAATAAAGAAACAGTAGAACCCGCGGTATATAACAATTCAGCTTATCGTATTCGTATTGTAAACAACATTCAATATTGACATCCTGATAAGAACATATTCTTTCCCCAAAACAAATAACTTAATACGTTCATCTTTACAAAAACGTTCTCATATTGATTCTTTTCTCGTTCGTTTGGCTTGGTATTTTCCCAAACTTCGCACGAAGTTGCGCACGTAGTTTAACATCAATACCAGTTTTAAACATGTTGAAGCAAAGTGCATTTCTAAAACTAGAATCAAAATATTTCATCATGTCCACGTATATGACGTTGAAACTCCTTTTTTCTTGAAGTATTTCTGAATAAAAGGGTGAACAATAAAAAGTAGGTCTACTGTGGAAAGCCCTTAACGATATCTGAATTGTGCATGCGAAATACTGTTAATTTCCGTACAGAACTTTTATATGCGTGTATTTAAAACTGTAGTAAAGAGCTTGGGCGAAACTTAATATTATAATAGCACGGTAATTATTTAGCGCGTGTGTATCGCCTTTTTATGTAATGGTATTATCAAGCCTTTGTCAGCCTCTCTGGATAATACCCTGAAATTAAAATCCCGTCAAATTTTTCAACAACAGTCGTTACCATACTGAGTATTTTAAACAAAGTCTTATTGCCGATAAATTAGTATAGCATACATTATTTCTAGCAAATATTACAAATATTAAATATTGTTCGCATTGATTTAAATTCATACCTATTCTTAAATGTATGAGTTTATCAACGACAATATTGTTGTTTACTCATGCATCTCGTTCATTCAGTAAATCCGACATTTCGTTTTACGTTCATTGGAATATATTTTTACAATACGATCGTCAAGTGTCATTGACGATGAGCCTATAATAAACTAATATTATTATGCCAAGATCGCCCACTACGCAATTGACAAAGGTGTGATTATTGCCATCCAGACCTTCTCGGTGCACGAATAAACATTCATTAGTTTTGACCGCATGCGCTTGATTTTAACAAACTCAGAAGAAAAAAGCTGTAATATATTTCACACCAAATATCAAACCCCTGATACCTTACAGGTTCAGACAAGATTATAAAAATGTGTCGATATGTATTATATAAGTCTTAATTAATAATGTGAGCCCTGAGCGTGGCTATTGTNATTGTTCATTTTTAGACATTCTAGTAAATGTATTATCTACAATTTGAGCCTTCTCAAATAAAGTGTTCTTATGTCATCATACAAAACGGACATTTTCGTTCAAGTACACTTAAGCCCTCGTAACGCCCTGTTTCTATGCGCAAAGGAGCGACACCGCAGCGGAACTTGCTAAATGCAGCGCGATGTCGTGGGGGCATAATACGTGTACAATACGTCTCGGTCTGGTAATCATTTTTAAACAGCCGATACGTACGCAGCTTATTACAACCACGACCAGAAGGGCCTGTGGCACTATCTAAAAATTCCACCCATTCTAAAAACAAATTTTTCTTGCATCTTGCTAGGTACTTTACTGACAATAACATGTTTTGGAATTGACACACTAATGTTACAATATTGTTGTGCATCACAAGTTTTTAACATGTTATCAACATAAAAAAAAACAGTTATTGCATGATCTATTTGCTGCAGATGCAGTGCAAAGTGCAACTCGTTTATTTACTCTACAGTCAAGCATATTAGATAGTCTTGCCCAATAAATAGCAATGGATTTCCACTGTCTGATTTCCGGGGGTATCCATCCCATTTCACCTAAACCGCAACATTTGGCGTATATTTACCGATACCTAAAAAGAAACGCATGGCGCGATACTGCACGGCATTAATGTACGAGTAAGAACGATCACCCCAGATAGCAGAGCCATAACTGATTCTAGGCCAAACTGAAGAATCATTTAGGTGAGTTAATACGTTATATGGAAGACCACCAGCAGATTTACATTTAGCTATAAGAAGACCAAGAGCCCGACTTGCAGTTTGAGCAACTACCTTTGCAGTGACATTGAAATCTAAGTGCTCTTGTAACATAAGTCCTAAATACATATACTTTTCAACAATAGTTAATATGTGATCACCACATTTAAAATTTAAAATTAATAGATGTTTTACACATAGATACAGGTCTAAAATGGACAATTTGACTCTTATCGCTATTAATATACATATCGTTAGTGCTACACCAGTTATTGACAGCATTTAATAGACATTGCACATCTTTTTCGTTTTCAGCTAACAAGACGATATCGTCTGCATATAGCAATATACATATTCCATCAGATCCATAATCAACACCAATATCAAGCGATTTAAGGTAAAAAGCTAGGTCATTTATGTATAGATTAAACAAAAGTGGAGATACTATGCAGCCTTGACGTAATCCAGTATTTACAGTAAACCAGTCTGTGTGTTTGGAGTTAACCCTTACACATGAATATACAGAAGCATATAGAGATTGTACAGCACTTAACATTTTACTTTTTATATCAATGTCATGCTTTTTTTTCCACAGTTAGTCTCTATTTATATAATCGTACGCCTTTTTAAAATAAATAAAAGCAACAAATGTAGATTGTTTACGTTTCTTTCTTGTATCAATAATGTTTGTTAAAGTAGACAAATGATCAATTGTGTTTCTTTTCTTTCTGAAACCATTTTGTTCATCAACAAGAATATATTGACTTTCAGCCCAACTATTTAATCTATTATTTAAAACAGCACAATATAATTATAAACAGAACAAGTTAAAGAAATTCCCCTATATGATAACGGGTTCATTGGATCCATACTTGTTGACTTAGGAATAATGGTAATAATGCTTTTTCCCCATATAGTTTGAATTGTACCATTCTTGAAACATACATTAAATAAAGCATGCATAAACATAACAGCAGTATCATTCTTTAGAGATTCAGTAGGTATTCCATCTATACCATTGGCTTTCCCAAGTTTACCATTATCAACAACTTTTTTCACTTCCAAAATAGAAATATCATTATTAAAACTAAGTGTATCAAAATCACCATTTACAATAGTATACATATTATTACAAGACACATTTGGATTATTAAATATATTGCTAAATTCTATTTTCCATTTATTTAAAATATCACTAGAGTCCGTGGGCACAGAGCCGTCATCTATAACAACCTCATCAGGAACCACTTTCTTGTTAGCCTGTGTAATACCAATTTTTCCAACAGACTTCCAAAGACTTAAACGATCGACATTACATTCATTTAGTATATCATTAATTTAAGGATGTCTTTTTAAATATTTCACAATTTGTAATGGGATAAAGTGGAGAGCACACTGATCCGACATTTTTCTAACCGTTCAAACGCGCGGTTGCACTTTACTGAATCAATACTACTGTTCAGAGGTCATGAAAGCGTAACTGAAAAACCGTGAGATAGCCATGTACCACGGTATTATCTTTAACAGGTTTTTCAGAGCTTGTTAATACCAAGCGAAGTTATGCACTGAGCTTCAGCATCCTAAAATAATGCACATACATTGTTTATATCAACGGTGGAAGATCTTTTTTAATAAATCTCCTTTTTTAATAATGAACTCTTTTTTCTTTGAATGCAATACATGTTTAACCGATCCTTAGACTTTCCCGTGGACAATACAAAATATATATATATAAAAAACACAAATAAACACATCAAAGATTGAAATCATCAAGAACTTCATTTAACGGGACCTTTTTACGTTTTGGTAAATTGACAAAATTGAAAAACAAAATGTCTCAGATTTCCAAATTTTCATTGTAGTTATGATATTTGTGAGGAAAGAGTGCTACTGAGCATTTACCATCCTCTTAAATATCCATTTTATGCATCTTTTGACGATTTAAAAACCTGAAAATTTAAAGCGTTGCAACGCGAAACGATTTAATAATTTGTAGAGTTCTGTTGTTATCGTTATATTTTGTGTAATACGAGGATTGCTTATATAAAGTATGAAATACGCCACTCTATGTATGAGCACGGATTGCCGAGTGGTCTTAGCGTTAGACCTTTACTCCAGGGACCAGTGGTTCGAGTCCAGTTGTGGATTACTTTTATTTATTTATTTAATTTTATTCTTGTTGTTTTTACTGGAGCGTTTTAGTTCCAATGTTTACATTTATCAATTTAAAGCATTTGATGACACACTTCAATATATGCCAAAATCTGTGAAAAGGTCCCTTTAAATATATGATGAATGAGTATTAACATGGTGTAAGTTGTATAAGTGAGGTAATATGTTAATCCTACATGTACGTATGTATTACTTTGCTGTTGCTATTTTACCTGATGAACTGGAAGCAGGTGCATTTGAGGAAGGCTGCTTTGTTACAATAGTTGACCCGCAAACTGTAAAGAAAGACATACGTCATCAACGAATTGAATCCGAATCGATCATCTGCCAGTTAAACATACTTATTCACGAATCTATACTAAAAAATATCCTGTCTCGTTCAAATATGTTATCATTTATTTGATAGACCTCAATTTGGTGTGGATCTTTGACGTTCCAAAAAATGTTCCATGTTACTTGTGGAATTCGTAAACGTTTTACAATAATTATTTTAACAGTTTCTATTATTTTTGTCAATTTTGATCAAAGGTATCGCGTTTGTGTTAATATAAGGGACATTACAATACGAAACACATTAAGTTTGTATCTGTTATTTAATGTAAGTGTAGAGGTACCTGAAAGATCACTTCCGATGTAATTCTCTGAAATGTATGAACAGCGTTAACATGTATTATTACCTATCATGGATTTTGGTCTATCATGCATACATACATTTAACTTTCTAACGGTTTTCCATTACAAAACAAATACACAATCTTATAAATAAGTCGTTGAATTTCTATTAATGCAAAGAATGTTATTGAAATTGTTATAATTGTGCGAATATGGCGGATATATAAATTAAAGGTATCTTCTTAAAATTTAAAGTACGACAAACGTGTACGAATAATACAATCGCATATTTCATCGAGACATGACTGAAATCATGTGGGCATACTGTGAGAGTTCTATAAGATATTGTTTGATATAATTAATCAATTATTTGCAAATACTGAGCATTAATCTTTTCCCGAAGATGACGCATCTTATATGTGTATCATCCTGCATATTACCAGTTTTGGATGTTAAGATTCTCACCAACTTCACAAAAAGAATACTGCAGAGTGGCACAGTCACTGACAAACTGAAAGTTTCGATTGACGTCCACTATCCCACATTGGTCAATGCTTTGCAGTTTGTCACCTTAAAACGAAACAAACATTCGTCACTAAAGCTTTTTATGTAATTAAACTTATTGTATAAGATTCAAACTCGCTGCACACTGATAGAAATGTTCATTCAAATGTCAAATATATGTTCGTCTTAGTAATAATGGCAAAAGTTTTTATTGTAAGAGGGCTTTATATTGTACAATAAAGTGTTAACGTGTACTTCAACATATGCAAGAATTACATTTATATTAGAACAAAACAAGTTCGAAATTGTTATGCCTCTATGCAATAAAAATAACATGGATCTACTTGTTTAAATCGTTTATGTTACTGAGAATGTTTGTATGTCATGCAGATCACGTGTTTTATTGCAGACATTTTGTTGTTTTACAAGTCCGTTCCAAAGTACCTGTATATACGTAATCCTGGTAACCAAATGCTGTTCTACGCCAGTAGTCACCAACAGGCAGTTGTTCTGTTTGTGTTATGTTTGAGTATGACTCGTTACATTTGGACGCTTCTTGCCAGGTCCCATTCTTTACACACTGTGCTAATTACAATGATATGTGTTCATTATAAATGTATGCTGCAATGCCTTGAAGTTTCACCATAATTTTAATTGGCACTCTTGTTGTACATGTGGTTGATTGTTCGCTAAAGTAGTTTTATTGACTCAAGTACTTAAATATTTGCCTACTCATTTGTATCTGTTTTAGGTTAAGTTATATACTATTTAGGCAACCATTTATTCCTTTCTGAATCGTCGTTAAAGGGACTTATTCCTGGCCAGGGACTTGAACTTGGGACCTTTGGAAGCGAAAGGTATCTCAGTTTCTCTACACCAGGCAGGCTTTTGAAAGTAGACGGTAGTTTTATGTCGGTAATAAACATTTGTTTTGTTAAAGTATCGATGAAATGCGTTGCAATGCTTTATTAGTTTCCGATTTCGATAGATAATTTTCAAAACAGGAACATATAAATTGTTTACCGTTTCATAGTTAGGAGTGTTATTTTGCTTGTTTTAATATTATTCATATATTCTATTTTAGATCTATGTTTTTTTTTAATTGACAATTTGCCAAACTATGAACAAGTCCATTTTATTAGCTCGGCTGTTTTCGAAGAAAACCCGAGGTATTGCCATAGCCAGCTCGTCCGCCGTCCGCGTCGTCCGAACCCCTTGATACTGGCTCTAAAATCAAAGTGCTTCCACCCACAACTTTGAAACTACATATGTATATGCACCTTTATGAGTTCTACACGCCACACCCATTTTTGGGTCACTAGGTCAAAGGTCAAGGTCACTGTGACCTCTAATTTATTCAAAACTGCACCCACAGCCGAGCGAGCGTTGGCACCCGCTATGCGCTGCTCTTGTTATATAATATCATACACAGTTTGTTTGTCAAAATAAGTCTATTAACAGAGCTTACTTTTGTCAATATTGAAAAAATGTATTATCTAAATGTGCTATTTGAAGGCAAGAGTGACGCAATTAATCAAAACTCGTATTATGCGATTAATTGAATGTATATAAAACAAGGTAAGTTATGCATGCCCAAAACACGCACATGCAAACCATTAGCCCTTAAACTTGCACGATAAATGAGAAAGGAATATTTCAACAGTTGCAAAGTGTTATCATACTTATCATGTTGTGGTCGCAACAAATGTAATGCCTTATTTCGTCACAATTTCCTGACTTTGCCTGACTGATCTGATTGCCCGTGGTCAACGTTCGGTACTCACACTCGACCAGAGAATCTGAAAAACGTTCTGTAACTAAGCATAACATGCATTTAAAACCGTGATTTTACCATTTGTAAAGTTTAAAATATGTTATATTAAAAATAAAATATTCATTTAAGTTTGTAAAAATGAACCATGTGAAAACCAATACATCTTACATGTAGTCTTAATCCTAGAAACATAGTCTGCAGTCCAAAACGATGCATTCAATTGAAGTCCGGCCAGCTCCCAGACTGTGGCTATACCTACTGGAGTCCCCCTCAGATTAAGGCAGTGTTGCATAGCAGACGTCCAACCCTTCGGTTGGAAATTACACATGATACGAGCTGTAAAAAATTCAATTTCTGTCAGTAAAGTTACATGAGACCATCTCCGCGGTAACCATTTAAAAACCAAAATGTTTATCAAAATGGGATGTAAATAAATGTTTAAGGTTTATAATTAAAACTCAGTTTGACCATTAAACATAAAATCGTAATGAAAAACAATGTATCATGTTGAATTTTTCTGGGTTTACCTATACAATAGAAGCATCAAAAATATTTAAGTTACTATTAAAAAAGCCCTTTGCAAGGTGGAAGTACAACTTCAACTATTCCCCTTGTTCGTGATAAAGCATCGGCCTTTATACTCCGAAATCTGATTCATTTTACAAAAAGTTACCGTCATTTTATTTTTACAGCTTTCACTTATAAAAAAGTGAACGTATTCGTAACTAGTATGATGTTATAACTCATGACCCCAAAACTTACCAATAACATCTACATAAGCCACTGCAACAAATACACAAATGACCCGTAAGTCCATTCGACTTTCAACACTTCTGTTGTAGATTGATAAAACTGTTCAATTACGTTTACCGTGCAATATTACAAGGACGCGGAAGTTAAAACCCCTATCATATCGGCACTGTTCATATTTAGTCCAGAGCTTATCAGTAGATGTCTGACCATTAACCATAACTCTATCTACCTTCGGTTTTTAATGATCTCCCCTGATATTATTTCAAAATTTTTGTCCGGAGCATATCTCTAAATTTACTGAATGGATTTACTTGAAACTCGAAATATTAACAGATGGCAAGTAGGAGAAGTGCAGTGACTAACAACCATAACTCTATGTACATTAGTTTTTGAATTATGTCCCTTTATTTAATTTCAAGTAATTTTTTGTCCGGAGAATAACTCTAAATCAACTAAAGGGATTTACTTGAAACTAGAAATATAAACAGTTGGCAGCTAGGAGAAGTGCAGTGAACATGAACCATAACAGTGATAACTCTTTCGGCGTGGTTTTTGAAATATTTCCCTTTATTTAATTTCATAGTATATATATGGAAACATTGAATTTTGCAACGTTTGACACGCCATATATTAAATTGACACTTACCTGGTATAATACCGGCATTGACCAGCACAGTTCTATCAAAGGTCCAGTAAATGATCCCCGTGACCATCATGTTGACATTGACTGTGACCTGCCCTGGACTGCAAGCGATACAGAGGGGTAGAGTGGTGGAGCCCCCGCTAGGGTTCGGTCTACCATTGGTTCCCAGGGAATGTCCGTTCACGAGAATCTCCACGCCCAAATGCGGGTTCCATGTGATCTCGAAGTGCTGCCAGACGTTTAAAGCGGGCGTGTAGGTCACAACGAGCGTCCAGGTGAACGTAGACGAACTGACGATATAGTAGAAGTGGTTCTGGGAGTAATACAGCGCCACACCCATGTGGCCGGGCATGTTCCCGCCGCTTGACACTATGTACGTGTTGTCCAGAAGTAACGCAAAGCTGACGTCAACGGCGAACGTGAAACCGGAAGTGCAAAGGTCGATCTTGCTGATGCAAGACGCTGAGGTGCCGGTGACGTTCATCTGAATGAAGCTGTTGGTTCCCTGGATGGTCAGAACCGGGTCCGGTTTGCCGGGAATCGTCGTTATGTTGACGTTACCTTGCACAGCGAAGCTTATGGATGGTACGGCGGTGATTAGAACGTTGTTGGTGATGTTGACGAACGCCAGCTGAGTGGCCATGATCTGGGTTGCTGTGAAAGGAGGAAGCTGGCACAATTATGAGAACATACAACGATGGCTTTTTCTTGACAATGTTTCTTACACGAAGTTTTATATTATGTTCAAACAGAATGACAAAAGGACAATCGGTGAAACATTAAAATACTTGTGTATATTATCTGAAATATATTACTAAGAAAACTACAAATGCTAGTTTTTGTTTAAAACGGTGTTGAACATTGTTAAAGTGACAGTTCGCGGATATATATAGAATCGTAAGAAACCGTGTTTTTATTGAGGAAATTTCCGGAAATCAGGTTGAAATCGGTTGAAAACAAACAATATAGCGATTTTTATTTTTGGGTCGAGTACGGTAAAGTACGAAAACGACCTAATTAATATTCATGATTCGACACGTTAATTCAAACGTTAACAAACAAAATTGCGGATAAGGGCGAATTTAGCGGAGAGAAGGTGAGAACAAATGCAAATAAATCTGTTACAGAGGGAAACTGAGTTGCAACGCTACTTTTTTGCTAAATCTATGTATTTATCTTCCAAATGCCAATAATGTTTAGCGAAAGCTAAATATAGATATAATTTGCATAACTCGCGACACTGCAATGATTTTCGCCTATGGCATGTATTTATGATCATTTATATATTATTTTATCGATTCAAAACCGATTTTGACCAGGATTTCGATGTCAACCTCGATAACAAAAATAGTTCAATGAATTTATGTAAAGTTTATTTCTCGCTATACGATTTATATGCAAAACAACGATCTATTCCTCGAACTGTCACAAAACGATTTTCCTGCAAGCACATATATACTAGTATAGGGAAAAACAGAAAATGAATCTCAATGCTGATAACCTTGGATAAAAACGAGATCTTCAAACTGTGTAAAAACACTCACAGATTAAGAGAAGAGCAACATAACACATGTATAAAGGTTTCGCGAACTTACGTATCTGGTCACACTGTGTCCCGAAGTATCCTGTCGGACAGTTGCAGACATTCTGGCCAATGCACGTTCCGTTATTCTTGCACCAGTTGGCCGTGCACATCGCTAGTAACGGAAACGATACGATAATTTATCATGTTAGTGTATGGCTCTTAAAGATTTAGTGTGTGTGTGGCACATCGATCTCAATGAAGCCAAGAGACATCAAAAGGGTACCTTAAGGGTTGAACAATAAGTATTCGAAATGACTTAAATAGTTGATCAACTAGTAATCAGAATGACCTAAATGGATGATCAATTAGTTCAGTATGATATTAAGGGTCAATCAATTAGTGTTGTGTGACATAACGGATTCACTTATTAGTGCAGTGTGACCTATATAGTTGACCAATTAGTACTTTGAATAACCTACAGGTTTGAACACTTAGTATTCGGAATGACTTAAAGGTTTGACAAATAAGTGTAGTGCTACCAAAAGGGTCGATAAATAGTTGCAGTGTGACCTAAAGTGTTGACCAATTAGTACTAAGAATTACCTAAAGGGTTAATTTATTAGTGCTGGATGACCTAAAGGGTTGATGAATTCGTGCCTTAATGGCCTAAATGGTTTGCCAAGTAATGCTGAATGCTCTTAAGGGGTGAATAACATAAAGGGTTGACCAATTAGCACTCGGAATTACCTAAAGGGTTTACCAATTAGTGCAGTGTGACCTTAAGGGTCGATCGATTAGTGCAGTGTGACCTAACGGGTCGATCAATTAGTGCAGTGTGACCTATATTGTTGATCAATAAGTTAAGTGAATTTCTTGCGTGCGCTACATGTTTTATATGTGTTATATATTTTTTAATGTGTACTTGTCGGATCACAGCCTTGAAGTTCCAGTTTGAAGCAAGCTCTAATTTCATGACTCGCTGGAATTATCCTGATGGTGTCTGTCACTATCACGGGGCTGGTGCTCACTGTGAAATAGTGCGTCTTATTTAGGGCCGGGATGTTCTGAAAGACAAACATGTAATGGACAATGAAACAAAAAAAAGTTATAAGGATTTGTGAAAGTATATACACGAAAAAAAGAAAAGACGAACAAAACCATCAAGCATAATTCTAGAATCAGTTGCTTGCAATTTTAAAATCCATGATGTGTCATTCACCATCTTAAAGATTGTTTATGTTAAATTTTTAATTTAATTAATTCGATAGCTTTATTTGTCCATGTTGATTATTGATCTCTGTCCACAATATATCATGATAACATTTTCATGAAATTCGGTGCAGATTGGACAACAACGTTAAGAGCAGAAACGAAAGTGGTCAAACGATAGATCGTCAGACAGACAACACGACATTAGCTAGAAAACATAACCTGCAATGTCCGAGAGGAAGTGCTTAGGGCAAAAAGAAAGCAGTGGTATTTTTTTGGAACAAATACATTTAAATATGTCAAATAATAAATATAAAAAATAAGTACTTCGGAAAAAGTCCGCAGACTTCTCGTGGAGTCAACTGCTGCGATGTACTGAAGGCCGAACTGTTTGATGTACATTCTATCTGGATCACTTTGAAGACGTGTTATAAAGCCGAATTGAAACACACTGACAGCCATCGGCTTGTCTAGCGTGATTTGTACCCAGGGCGTATTGTCGTTGGCGGCCGGACACCAGCCGTCTGCAGGGAACATACCATGTATAAATAAATTACATTGTATACAAAATGTAGCTAAACACAGAGATTTTCTTGAAACGAACATTTAGCTCATACCCGTTCAAGACACAATCCGAAATAAAATAAGTTAAAAGTTAAAACATTTAATAATAAAATCATATATATAGTTTTATTTATCTTGAACCGCCGTTCAAATAAACTCAGCGGCCAACAAATACCTTTCAGGTATCAGGTAAGACTCACCTGTGCCGAGGTTGTCTTTTGGATGGCTCGGGTCCTGTGAGGAGACCCGGATGTTGGAGGCCGGGATTCTGCCGTCTGCCAGACCTAGCGGCTGTGGGGAGCACTCTGAGGTCAAGAAGTAGAACGGGAGTAGGATAAACCGCAAAATGTACATACCTTACCGTTTAACTAATACCGGCTGATAAACATGCCAGTTCTTTGTAGTAGANTTTGCCCTGTCATTACGGCAGCTCTGTTCAGGCATTCGCCTGACGAACCAGTTTGAGAGTAATAATTATATATATTTATATATGTTAACATCTACACTGATCACAGTTGTTTCTCTGCTAGCCGGGTGTACACTTGCACGAATACTCGTTCTGAAGATTGTTGCACGTCGCACCGTACTAACATTAATACAAGGATTCGGGGCACATTCGTCGACATCTTAAAAAAACATACGTAAATTAACGTCATTTATATTTATTGTGTATGTTTATTAGTTCAGCAAATGTTAAGACTGTATAATAATGAAGTTCAAATCCAAAAGTTCAATATTCATATTTAACATATGAGCGGTTAATAAAAATGTTTGTAAATGGATTTTTGGTTGGAAACATATCCCCAAGCAGGAATCTGAATGATGCCGGTCTGTTATCCTTCAGGGTCCTGGTATTTCCAAGATGGCGTCTAAGCTGGCCGCCGTTTCAGCATTTTGACCAATGTGGTTATATAATCATGCTTGTATCCATTATTTAGCCTCTTTTCAACATAAAATAGAATGTTTTTTTTTTATTTGAGAGTGAATAGGTCAAAATAAAATTCCAGATTTATACCGAAAATGGCTTCCAATATTGTCGCTTAGCAAATGATTGCCAAATCGCCCACTACGCAATTGACAACGGTGTGAGTATTGCTAGCCGGACGTTCTCAGTGAACGAATCAATATTTATTAGTTTTGACCCCGTGCGCATGATTGTTACAAACTTAGTAGAGAAAAACTATAATATATTTCAAAATAAAATATCAAACCAAGACCCTTACAGTTTTAGAGATGATTTAACAAGTTTGTCGACATGTATTATACAAGTCGTTATAAATAATTTGAGCTCTGAGCGTGGCAAGTTTGGACCCCAGGGGAATGATTTAAAGTAACTAAGCAGACTTTTCTTGCCAAATAACAAACATCTTTGCCATGCAATATCAGAGGAGATTACGAAAACATATTACAGAACGGAACAGAAAATAAATATAGTACGACTTGTACATAGTACGTCGTTAGTCTTAACCATGGTATATTACAAATATCAAAAGGATATGTGAAATAAAAAATGATCATACAGTAATACGGTACTACATAATGTAACAAATGGCAGCGGTTAAAACAATATGTTACTAAATATATATGATACAGGGTGGCAATCGTGTATTATTATGCTTATATTGATAGAAATACATATCGCACATTTTTTTCGTAAATTAATTCTGGCAACACATGTCACATTCAGACCTGTCAGTTTCAAGTTTTAATAATTAATTTAAGTTGTTTTAAATAAATGGATCACATTGATCGTCCAACATATACCATATGAATCATTGTGCTAAAAATAATAAATAGCAAACCTCGTATATTAAATGTGAAAACATTATCACAATTTCTATTTTAACATCTATTTAATTTAAGGTACTGGTGCAATAAATGGAAGCATTTACTTATAAATTATTTTGCGGTTTTGACTTGCCACGGAGCACACGCTTTAAGCACGCTCTCTGATTGTGAGGTTTATTTTGTTAAAAAATACACAATCAAATAAATGACAAACAATCGAACCCGCGGTATATAAAAATTCAGACTATAGTATTAGTATTGTTAACAACATTCAATATGGACATCCTGATAAGAACATATTCTTTCTCAAAAACAAATAATTTAATACGTTCATCTTTAGAAAACGTTCTCATATTGATTCTTTTCTCGTTAGTCTGGCTTGGTATATTCCCAAACTTCTTACGAAGTTGCGCACGTAGTTTAACATCAATACCAGTTTTAAACATGTTTAAGCCAAGTGCATTTCTAAAACTAGAATCAACATATTTCATCATGTCCACATATATGACGTTGAAACTCCTTTTTTCTTGATTTTTCCTGAATTAAAGAGTGAACAATTAAAAGTAGGTCTACTGTTAAAAGCCCTTAACGATATCTGAATTGCGCACCCGAAAACTGTTAATTTCCGTACAGAACTTTTATATGCGTGTATTTAAAACNTAAATAAATGGATCACATTGATCGTCCAACAAATACCATATGAATCATTGTGCTAAAAATAATAAATAGCAAACCTCGTATGTTAAATGTGAAAAAATTATCATAATTTCTATTTTAACATCTATGTAATTTAAGGTACTGGTGCAATAAATAGAAGCATTTACTTATATATTATTATGCGGTTTTGACTTGCCACGGAGCACACGCTTTAAGCACGCTCTCTGATTGTGACGTTTATTTAGTTAAAAAACACACAATCAAATAAATAAAGAAACAGTAGAACCCGCGGTATATATCAATCCAGCTTATCGTATTCGTATTGTGAACAACATTCAATATTGACATCCTGATAAGAACATATTCTTTCCCAAAAACAAATAACTTAATACGTTCATCTTTACAAAAACGTTCTCATATTGATTCTTTTCTCGTTCGTGTGGCTTGGTATATTCCCAAACTTCGCACGCAGTTGCACACGTAGTTTAACATCAATACCAGTTTTAAACATGTTGAAGCAAAGGGCATTTCTAAAACTAGAATCAAAATATTTCATCATGTCCACGTATATGACGTTGAAACTCCTTTTTTGTCTTGAAGTATTTCTGAATAAAAGAGTGAACAATAAAAAGTAGGTCTACTGTGGAAAGCCCTTAACGATATCTGAATTGTGCATCCGAAATACTGTTAATTTCCGTACAGAATTTTTTTATGCGTGTATTTAAAACTGTAGTAAAGAGCTTGGGAGAAACTTAATATTATAATAGCACGGTAATTATTTAGCGCGTGTGTATCGCCTTTTTTCTGTTATGGTATTATCAAGCCTTTGTCCGCCTCTCTGGATAATACCCTGAAATTAAAATCCCGTCAATTTTTTTAACACAAATGACTATAAAACACTTTACAGTCCAACCTGAGATCAGCGGTCAGTCAAGAGAAACGACCAACGTGACCATTGTAGACCGTTGTTCTCAGAGTCCACTTTTTATAAGGTTGGTAAGTTGGTTATTTTGCTAGGTCGTTACTCCACACAGTCGTTACCATACTGAGTATTTTAAACAAAGTCTTATTGCCGATAAATTAGTATAGCATAAATTATTTCTAGCAAATATTACAAATATTAAATATCGTTCGCATTGATTTAAATTCATACCTATTCTTAAATGTATGAGTTTATCAACGACAATATTGTTGTTTACTCATGCATCTCCTTCATTCAGTAAATCCGACATTTCGTTTTACGTTCATTGGAAGATATTTTTACAATACGATCGTCAAGTGTCATTGACGATGAGCCTATAATAAACTTATATTATGCCAAGATCGCCTGACATGCAATTGACAAAGGTGTGATTATTGCCAGCGCGACCTTCTCGGTGCACGAATAAACATTCATTAGTTTTGACCGCATGCACTTGATTTTAACAAACTCAGAAGAAAAAAGCTGTACTATATTTCACACCAAATATAAAACCCCTGATACCTTACAGGTTCAGAGAAGATTATAAAAATGTGTCGATATGTATTATATAAGTCTTAATTAATAATGTGAGCCCTGAGCGTGGCTATTGTGGACCCCAGGGGCATGATTTGAACAAACTAAGCAGATATTACTTGCTAAATAACAAACATATGTGCCGTGCGGTTTGAGAGAATATTATCAAAAACATATTTCAGAACAGAATAGAAAATACATATATTACTAATTATAGTACATCTTAAGTCTTAATCATGGTAAAATACGCATATCAAAATGTCATGTGAAAAAGAATTGCTCATACAGTAATAGGCAGTGTACATATAATATAACGTAACACATGGCAATTGTTAAAAAAATCGTATATGAAATGTGGAAACATAATCATTATATTTTAACATCTATGCAATTTAAGGTACTGGTGCAATGAATTGAAGCATATACTTATATATTATTATGCGGTTTGGACTTGCCACGGCGCAACCACGTTTTAAGGACGCTCTATGATTATGAGGATTATTCAGTTTAAAACAAACACACTATCAAATAAACAAACACACTATCAAATAAACAAACACACTATCAAATAAACAAACAAACAATCAAACCCGCGGTATATAACAATTCAGCTTATCGTATTCGTATTGTGCACAACATTCAATATGAACAACCTGAGAACACATTATTTCCCAAAAACAAATAACTTTAAAAGTTGTTCTTTAGAAAACGTTCTCATAGTGTTTTTTTTCTCATTCCTATGGCTTGGTATTATCCAGAATTTCGCACGAAGTTGCGCGCGTAGTTTTACATCAATACCAGTTTTAAACATGTTTAAGCAAAGAGCACGTCTATAACAAGAATCAAAATATTTCAAAATGTCTACTCATGCTCATATATGATAAATGATTATATTTTAAGGACGTGGGGGATATAAATTAGGCCACTTGTTAACAGGCTAAGGTTATATGGAAACATTAAATTTTGCAACGTTTGACACGCCATATATTAAATTGACACTTACCTGGTCTAATACCGGCATTGACCAGCTTAGTTCTATCAAAGGTCCAGGAAATAATCCCCGTGACCATCATGTTGACATTGACTGTGACCTCCCCGGGACTGCAGGCGATACAGAGGGGTAGAGTGGTGGAGCCCCCGCTAGGGTTCGGTCTACCATTGGTCCCCANTATTTCTCGCTATACGATTTATATGCAAAACAACGATCTATTCCTCGAACTGTCATAAAACGATTTACCTGCAAGCACATATATACTAGTATAGGGAAACACATAAAATGAATCTCAATGCTGATAACCATGGATAAAAACGAGATCTTCAAACTGTGTAAACAAACTCACAGATTAAGAGAAGAGAAACATAACACATGCATAAAGGTTTCGCGAACTTACGTATCTGGTCACACTGTGTCCCGAAGTATCCTGTCGGACATTTGCAGACGTTCTGGCCAATGCACGTTCCGTTGTTCTTGCACCAGTTGGCCGTGCACATCGCTAGTAACGGAAACGATACGATAATTTATCATGTTAGTGTATGGCTACTTTTAAACTACTTTTTTGAGTCTTCGCTATAAAACTTTGAACAATTCATTAAAGTTTTCGTTGAATTTATACACTAAGCAAGTTTAATAACTTCCTATGATTGTACTTCTTCGAGCACCATACGAGCATTGTCAAGCGTTATACATGTATTTCACCATATTTTTATATTTTAATAAATGAGAACAACTGCTTTTTTGAGTATTTGCTATAAAACTTTGACCAATTCATTTAAGTTTTCGTTGAATTTACACACTTAGCAAGTTGTATAACATCTTCCATTGATTGTTCTTGTTCGAGCACCATTAGAGCATTTTCAAGCGTTATACTTGTATTTCACCATATTTTTATATTTTAATAAATGAGAACAACTACTTTTTTTAGTCTTTGCTTTAAAACTTTGAACAATTCATTAAAGGTTTCGTTGAATTTATACACTTAGCAAGTTTTATAGTCTGTGCTATAAAACTTTGAACAATTCATTAACATTTTCGTTGAATTTACACACTAACCATTTTTAAAAACCTTCCTATGATTGTTCTTGTTCGAGCACCATAAGAGCATTCTCAAGCGTTATACTTGTATATTACCATGACGAATACACAGTGTGTTGAGGCAGAAACCATGGCATAATAAAGATGAAGTATCTTTCGCTGTACAAATGCGTTATTGTATATTTATAAGGCTAACATGTGTTTAACTTTTTCAACATTATTTATGATCATATTTATAATAGATTATCTGCAATAAGAAAATTGGTCCTTAAAGCTAAGTTACTTCAATAATGTTACCGCTGTTCATTGTTTAAACGAACAACAATACATGAAATCAACGAAAAATGCATAAAAAAGACAACGCGTTCTTAATTTTTGGCAAAAAGGTTAAATTAGGTAGCTTAATGAATTATTTATTTAAAATCACCCTTTTGCACTAGGAGAAAACTAACAATTCTTTTAAACAATAAAACTGAGGCCAGTGGTTGAATATTTTCTAGTATACTCTACAAGCAATATTAGAACACATAGTATAACTATAAGGCTGGTTTACTTATAAGTTTATTTTGACAAATGTATTTACATATCTTATATGTCACATTTGTGTCGGTTCTTATAAAAACCCGGTAACGGCTAATAGCCGTACCGCATCGCTGTAGCTTTACCCGAGTACAACGGGTAATGATGATGCCAAAACTATAACTCCTGTTTTTAATATTGCTCATATAATATTAGAAATAAACAAAATGATATCGACATTGACTTAAAACCAATTCAAGCAAAACAAATGATTTATACATATGTGTGGCACGAGTTTTAATTGTGTATACGTTATTTGAATAAAAGAGTTCACGACGGTATCTACAAACGAGCCTTTTTCAAAATCTATTTGAACCATAATATTTTGATAAATTATTAAATATATGTACTTTTGTGTAGTCCTTGCATGTTATGGACAACATTTAACAAACACAATGTCTTGCGATTGGTCAAGGAATATGTAGACGATGAATACGCTTTTTTTACTTGTATGTCAGGAAACATTGTTAGTTATGAGTGCTATACAGGAAAGCAAGGTAAAACATGTGGTCATTAACTAATGGTCCTACGGACACCTGCACTGAGAGAACTGTGAAACCGCATTTGGCGTGTCACCGCATGGGCGTGTCAACGCCTGGACGTGTCACCACATGGACGTGTCACCGCATGGACGTGTCACCGCATGGACGTGTCATCGCATGGACGTGTCACCGCATGGATGTGTCACCGCATGGACGTGTCACCGCATGGACGTGTCACCGCATGGACGTGTCACCACATGGACGTGTCACCGCATGGACGTGTCTTCGCATGGACGTGTCTTCGCATGGATGTGTCACCGCATGGATGTGTCACGCATGGACGTGACGGGTATGTCTGTGCGGCAATTGTCAATTTATGTACACGACCGCGTCTATGCCATTGAACATTTGCTCTGCATATACGAAACTAAATACATGCAATCTAGTCAGCCTTTTATATTCCCATATGGATATATACAATTATACATGCATACTAAGTTACGTGAAAAGCTCAAAAAAAGGTCATCATTTTTCAACAATGTTTTATGTAAAATTCCCATGAACGGGAATTGAAATAAAATGTGTTTTTATTTAAAGAGTGGATACATCCCTATAGCTTCTAGTAATAGTCGCAACGATTTACAGAAGGTGACTGATTCTGTCGAGCAAACTTTGCAACTCGTTGTTGGTCCGAACTCAAACAAGGAACGTAAGGGCGATATGATGACGAAACATATGTTTCAGTGTGCACTGGCAACTTTTTTTTCAATTCAGTGTTTTATTTTAGACATTTTATTGCAGTATTTAACTATCAGATTAGCACAAACAATCTAGGTTTTACGTGTTAATATTTTGGTTGATAAATAATAGTGTTATTAATTTGTTTTATGTGTCGATAAAACGTGTAAGAGAAAGGGGGATTACTTGGAAGTGCTTGTTTACAAAAGACACAATATGAGCTTCCGAGATAGCTCCCCTTTCAAAAAGTTTAAAATAATTAATATGACTGTGATGTAAGGATTAACTAAACTCCTGTTACTCAAAATTGAGTGGCAGCAATAATTGTGTTCTATGTTTTAATGTAGTCTACCTGTGACGGTATGCAATTATGCTGATGATCCTATAATAAACTAATATTATTATGCCAAGATCGCCCACTACGCAATTGACAAAGGTGTTATTATTGCCAGCCAGACCTTCTCGGTGCACGAATAAACATTCAGTTTTTACCGCAGGCGCTTTATTTTAACAAACTTAGAAGAAGAAAGCTGTAATATATTTCACACCAAATATCAAACCCCTGATACCTTACAGGTTCAGAGAAGATTATAAAAATGTGTCGATATGTATTATATAAGTTATAATAAATAATGTTAGCCCTGAGCGTGGCAAGTGTGGACCCCAGGGGCATGATTTGAACAAACTAAGCAGATATTACTTGCTAAATAACAAACATATGTAATCTGCGGTTTGAGAGAATATTATCAAAAACATATTTCAGAACAGAACAGAAAATACATATATTACTAATTATAGTACATCTTAAGTCTTAACCATGGTAAAATACGCATATCAAAATGTCATGTGAAAAATAACTGCTCATACAATAATAGGCAGTGTGCATATAATATAACGTAACACATGGCAATGGTTAAAACAATAATCGCATTTTTACTAAATATATATGATACAGGGTTGCAATCGGGTATTATAATGCTTACATGTATACTGATTGACATACATAACGCAAACGTTTGCGTAGATTAATTCTGGAAACACATTNCAACCTGAGATCAGCGGTCAGTCAAGGGAAACGACCAACGTGACCATTGTAGACCGTTGTTCTCAGAGTGCACTTTTTATACGGTTGGTAAGTTGGTTGTTTTGCTAGGTCGTTACCCATAACAGTCGTTACTATACTGAGTATTTTAAACAAAGTCTTATTAACGATAAATTAGTATAGCATACATTATTTCTAGTAAATATTGCAAATATTTAATACCTTTCACATTGATTTAAATTCATACCTATTCTTAAATGTATGAGTTTATCAACGACAATATTGTTGTTTACTCATGCATCTCGTAAATTCAGTAAATCCGACATTTCATTTTACGTTCATTGGAAGATATTTTTACAATACGATCGTCATGTGTCATTGACGCAACGTCCGCAAAAGTAATAGCGAATTGCTGTTATAAACCGAAAATACAGAATAACAGTATCGTTCTCATGCAAAGAAACCAAAAGCTTTTAAAATGTATTTTTTCACAAGCATCGCGCAAACAGCATTTTTTATTAAACACATGTTAACAGAATCCATATTAAGATCATGGTCATCCAAAAAAAAAACACTTCTCTCCCGAAAATTGAAAATTCATTTGGTTAACAGACGTTTTATTTGACAAAATGTCCGCTACCATAAATGCTGAAAGTTTGTTACAAAAGTCCATTTCGATGCCCGTTTCGCCACAATAAACGATCACTAATCCTTTGTCACCTTCTTATAATAACACTCGCTAGCTAAGTGTTGTTGTTCACACCTTTAAAGCAATCAGATTCTTTGCCTCCAAAATAGACGCACAATAGACGCTATGACGTCAAAGGTAAAACACAACAACGCAGATTGAAATGTGTGTTTACTTTTCGCAACTCGAAACGACTGACCCGTGACCCTTGTTTTCAGTTCAAATATGACTTTTGAGGTGAAATATACTGGCCGTTGTGGACAATTGACCGTTATTCTCAATTGTAATATAGATCGATTTTCGTCGAGGTGAGTCCAGACTGACCGTTGTCTGTAGTTGACCGTTATTCTGAATTTACCGTTAGGTCAGTTTTGACTGTATACTTATAAGGCAAACACGCACACCCTAGGGAGGGGCAAATTTTGACACATATACATAATTTAAATACACTTGGTAAAATACTACTATACGATGTTAAACACTAAATACCAAACCTCTGACCCAAGTGGTTTCAAAAAAGAACATTTTAAAAGTTATATACAATATAAGTCTATGTTAATCCTAAGACCGTTGGGCGAGGCCGGTAATGTCAGCAAGGGCATGAAAAAGCTTTGTTATAAATTGTCATAGGAAACGTGGAGTCGTTCTTACACTGGGCAGGTGTACATTTGTTAATATCTGAAATAACGCTTTAATTTACATTCTTTGTATTGAACAAAGGGCCTTCATATTTAATAGGCAAAACTTGTCTTAAAGCTTTGTACGTTTCGAGCATGTAAAACAGAGAGACAACATTGTGCATAAATGTAGCCTGTGTATTTGTCTTGACTTCACCCTATTTACCAATACATAAAGGTAGCCTGTGCATTTGTCTTGACTTAACCCTATTTACCAATACATGATTACCATTGAGCATAAAGGTAGCCTGTGTATTTGTCTTGACTTAACCCTATTTACCAATACATGATTACCATTTATTTATTTTTTTTTATTTTTTTTTCCGTTCCATATATTTTATTGTCCTCGTCGATAGGTATTTTTGGGTCGAGGGCATCCTCCTCCACACCGTACATCATCAATATATATTATATATCATAATGCAAGTGCTAATAACTGCATAATGAAAAGTACTGTCATAATAACATAAATAGTAGTGCATGTGTACGAATTAAAATAATGGTTGTACAGCTAAATTATACAAGTCTAAATGCACAATATACAGTAATGCGACGTAGACCAGTGCTCACGGTTGCGTAAATATAGTATTATAATAAATGCATATATAGTGATATTCTACTCGATACATATATAGAAATTATGAACATAGGGCTAAAGTACGCCAGTCATAATTTTCTAACAATACAGACTNTTTTAGTTGTTTTAAATAAATGGATCACATTGATCGTCCAACAAATACCATAGGAATCATTGTGCTTAAAATAATAAATAGCAAACATCGTATATTAAATGTGAAAACATTATCACAATTTCTATTTTAACATCTATGTAATTTAAGGTACTGGTGCAATAAATGAAAACATTTACTTATATATTATGATGCGGTGCTGACTTGCCACGGAGCACACCTTTAAGCACGCTCTCTGATTGTGACGTTTATTGAGTAAAAAAACACACAATCAAATAAATAAACAAACAATCGAACCCGCGGTATATATCAATTCAGCTTATCGTATTCGTATTGTGAACAACATTCAATATGGACATCCTGATAAGAACATATTCTTTCCCAAAAACAAATAACTTAATACGATCATCTTTAAAAAACGTTCTCATATTGATTCTTTTCTCGTTCGTTTGGCTTGGTATATTCCCAAACTTCGCACGAAGTTGCGCACGTAGTTTAACATCAATACCAATTTTAAACATGTTAAAGCAAAGTGCATTTCTAAAACTAGAATCAAAATATTTCATCATGTCAACGTATATGACGTTGAAACTCCTTTTTTCTTGAAGTATTTCTGAATAAAAAAGTGAACAATAAAAAGTAGGTCTACTGTGAAAAGCCCTTAACGATATCTGAATTGCGCATCCGAAATACTGTTAATTTCCGCACAGAACTTTTATATGCGTGTATTTAAAACTGTAATTAAGAGCTTGTGCGAAACTTAATATTATAATAGCACGGTAATTATAAAGCGCGTTTGTATCGCCTTGTTATGTAATGGTATTATCAAGCCTTTGTCCGCCTTTCTGGATAATACAATGAAATTAAAATCCCTTCAAAAAATTTAACACAAATGACTATAAAACACTTTACAGTCCAACCTGAGATCAGCGGTCAGTCAAATGTATGAGTTTATCAACGACAATATTGTTGTTTACTCATGCATCTCGTTCATTCAGTAAATCCGACATTTCGTTTTACGTTCATTGGGAGATATTTTAACAATACGATCGTCATGTGTCATTGACGTAACGTCCTCAAAAGTGATTGCGAATTGCTGTTATAAACCGAAAATACAGAATAACAGTATCGTTCTCATGCAAAGAAACCAAAAGCGTTTAAAATGTATTTGTTTCACAAGCATCACGCAAACAGCATTTTTATTAAACACATGTAAACAGAATTCATATTTAGATCATGGTCATCCAAAAAAAAAACACTTCTCCTTCGAAAATTGAAAATTCATTTGTTTAACAGACGTTTTACGTGACAAAATGTCCGCTACCATAAATGCTGAAAGTTTATTACAAAAGTTGCAATTCGATGCCCGTTTCGCCACAATAAACGATCTCTAATCTTTTTATCACCTTCTTATAATTACACTCGCTAGCTAAGCGTTGTTGTTCACACCTTTACCGCAATCAGATTCTTTGGCCCCAAAATAGACGCACAACAGACGCTATGACGTCAAAGGTAAAAGACAACAACGCAGATTGAAATGTGTGTTAACTTTCGAAATGACTGACCCGTGACCCTTGTTTTCAGTTCAAATATGACTTTGGAGGTTAAATATACTGGCCGTTGGCCGTTATGGACAATTGACCGTTATTCTCAATTGTAATATAGATCGATTTTCGTCGAGGTGAGTCCAGACTGACCGTTGTCTGTAGTTGACCGTTATTCTGAGTTTACCGTTAGGTCAGTTTTGCCTGTTTACTTATAATTCAAACACGCACACCCTAGGGAGGGGCACATTTTGACACATATACATAATTTGAATACACTTGGTAAAATACCACTATACGATGTTAAACACCAAATACTAAACCTCTGACCCAAGTGGTGTCATAAAAGAACATTTTAAAAGTTATATACATATAAGTCTATGTAAAACTTAAGACCGTTGGGCGAGGCCGATAATGGCAGCTAGGGCATGATTTAAACAAACTTTGAAGAGGACAACCATACACTGATACATGTCAAATACTAAACCTCTCGGCCTTGTGGATTAAGAGAAATCTCTATTAACATATAAGAAAAACAAGAAATCCGTAGGGTTTGGCAAATCTTGACCTCAGGTTACTATTGAACAAACATTGTAGACAAACAGTTACACACTAACCATATGACACAAAGTTATAAACTTAATCACTTAAAAAATATGCTGTAAAATCGCAAGAGTCAAAGGTCCTGACGCTTGTGCGTTCAGAGAAGAATGTTTTTGAGATATATTTTTAGCTACGGTGATCTTTATATGCAATTGACCAGAACGATTGAAACCACTTTGAAAAAGTGCCATTCAAGGATCATTCGTGTTTAATTTTATTAAAATCTGCACAAACGTTGAGGCAGAAAATTATTGGAGAAAACGTTAACGGACGCAAGCACGCACGGACTGACGGACGACGGACAACACGTTATCCTAAAGGCCCCAGTTAGCATATTGTGCTCAGGTGTGTATACAATATTACCGGCATATACATGTAGTTTCGTTTGTGATTTAGATGTCGCGGGTGCGCATTAAAATATGTATACTCCTATGTTTAAAAGCATCCCATAATTCCCACTTCCGTTTATCTTTTGCAGTGTACCTCTAAAGTCAGCCATACTAGGCCATGTGTAGCCGAGGCAAAAATAGTGAAATATATGCGTAACATAAATTGGATTTCGCGTCGTAATTGACATTCGGGCAGAATAACCTTTGTGTCTGTTCAGAATATTCTGTAATTATCATTTTCCAAGAGGAATTATGAACTTGTTGAGATGCTTTAACCATTAACAATGTTTTACACAAAACTTGTTTATTGTTCATTCTTTATCTACGCATCCACTTGTATTTAATGTTAGGTTTTCATTCGCGTTACGTTAGACATGTACATTTAATATGATATATACAACTGATCATTTGCATTAAATAAAAACAACTAAATGGTGTAAAATGCTAATAATTGAAAAAGGTCAAATGCTTTATTTAGCTTTCTCTCCTGCTGGTGCAGGCGAGTTTCGATTTTTGTACAATACTCTCATGATAATGTTTCTGGAGTTTTATTATTCCTATAAAATTATCAAAACGTTAAGACCCTAAACGTACATGAACATATATCACGTTAAAACATTTATCGCTTTACGCATGCATTTGAACCAACATACAAATCATTACAGACAAAATAACAGATACAAATAAATACGAGAGCGCCGAAGGCGTTGGAAGTCCATTGGCAAGATACAGGGAAGTTTCTGCTTAAGTAAATGTTAAAGGAACAGTTGACTGAATAAAAATCTAAAAGGCTATGAAAAAGTAAAGTTTGTTTTATAGAATAAGTACCTTTCAATGAAACAAGAATAGGTGAAATATTGCAAACCATCCTATATCATTCGGAAAATCAAAAATATGTATCAAGGGAGCTTGGTATTTTGCGAGCAAGTAAATGCCCGGATGTTTATGTAATTTCTGATTGGCTGGACGTTTATTTATGCTTTTGTTTTAATTTAAGTTAACATTAAATCATTACTTTTTACGAGACTGAACGACATTTGCATTCGGACGCTAAGGTAAGAGTTATATTTTGGTTTTTATTGTGCTGTTACTATTCATTAAACTTTCACGATCGCTTCATTTTCATTTAAGCAGAAAGGAACAATTCGTTGCTGTGGTTGTGTTGTTGTTGTTATATTTACCGACTTCGTTTCATACGCATAATATTACACGCACGCTATATTTTGGAGCACACGTTCTGAAGTTTTTAATCCGTATTCAAATTATTAAAATAATTTTAAATTATATGCAAAATAATTTGCAGATTTATATCAAAATACTGTAATTGGACCCCTACTCTTGCCGCCCAAATTTGAGTGATAAATATACAAGGTTTGCCGTCACAAAGTTTAACGATATTACAGCCCTGAACAAACTCGACAGTCTTCTGCAAGAAACAATGAAATTATTTATCTGTTTAAACTATTTAAAGTTACGTACCCCATTAATAAATACATTGAAAAGGTATGTTCTCTCAAAATCAAATATGACGAGATTCACTTTGTAACAAAACTCAAAACTGAGTATGCACAAAATTAGCAAAAAATGTTAGGAACATATTTATTAGAATGATGGCATGTATGAAACAAGTGGAACTACGATAATTTAATCAAAATCTCGTTCCACTCTACGTTTTGAAGGGAATTGTTAAAAAGATTTCAGCATTTTTTTCAAATGTCATTAGAAATGATTGCTTAAAAACTTAATATTTTTAATAGATTTAAATAATTTTATAGTTATGTAAGAAAAAAAGTTGGAAAAAATGACGCCGCCGGTATTTGAACCAGTGCCGTCAGGATTCGTAAGCGGATGCACTACTACTGCGCCTATCTAAATTTCATGACTTGTTGCGAAACATATTACCTATTGTAAACGTTATCTAGCTTTTGCCAATAACAGATTTGTTTTACGAAGAAATTTGTTTTATTGTCTAAGAACATTTTTTTGACTCAAAATGGTCTTAGAAAAAATCACCAAAAGTGGTCTTAGAACAATTCTCAGAAGAAAATCTTTGAACAAAAGTTTCTAAGTGAAAAATTGTAAGAATAAGAAAATAATATGTTCAAATTTGCGTCTGCCAACATTCTAATAAATCAGGGCATATTTACCCCTTGCTAAACAAGCAACCGATTTGCGGTTTTATAGTTCATTGCCTAAAGCCAACGAACTAACCAGTCGACAGGCTGCTAGATCACAGCATAAAACTAAACAATACACAGAGCAGCAGGATACAACACCCTGTACTCGATCTAATAAATCAACGCAATGGGCAGTATACAGAGCAGATAAAAACTGAAGACATTGTGACCAGTATAAAACAGGCAAATATTAGAGCTTGGCAAGTGTATTCAAAATAGCATTTGTAAGCAATTGCTCGATTAATATTTTCATAACAGGTTTAATTGTTTTTCAAAAAATCATCTTCAACGTGTGTGCTATTGTGAACTTGAAAGTATTTAACATTGAGTTGCCTGTATTTTTTTTAGAACATTTAATGAACACATATATAAATAGACTATTCCAATTAAAAGTTTACTTCACTAACTAGCCGTTTTTGATAATTCAGAAGCGTTGATCAGAATTTCACGTACTTTCATTCCTAACGATTTTACTATTTCTACTGATATTCAGGCTTACACAAAAAAATGCCGGGGACGGCCTTTTTTCAAAAATAAAACATATTTTATGTTGAGCGTTTATAAACGCCAGACGTGTGTGTGCGCATTTGTGCGTGTGTGTGTGTTTCAAGCAACCATTCTTGAAAACATGAAAATATAATACCTTATATACTGCTCTTATGCCCCTTTAATTGGTTTGCTCGCCATGTTATGTATGGTGTGTTTTAAATCACTCACGAAATCAATGTATGGTGAAAGAAGAGCCAAACAATAAAACGCTGCGCGACTTAAGTATCGATTCATATCGTTTCAATTAAAACTCTCCGAGGTTTAATGTCCACACTTTCAGAAGAGTCATATAAATGCCCATTGTCCATCCGTCCATCCGTCTGTCCCGCCATCTGTCAGGTTTTGTTCCGAGCTTTATGCAAACTGCATGTTGCTTAATATGAACTTATACATTCAATGTAACGGATACGCAGATAAAGTATATTAAAAGTTTATACTTTAGTGACACTTTCTTAAGAGACCACGTGAATATTGCACAATATTAATTTCCGAGGACGGGCGTCAACTGTTTACACACGCGACATAGTTCTTTTGAATATTAATTCGTGAATAGGCCTATTCAATTAAATCGTTAAAATGTATTACAATACATAGATAATAAAATAGGAACGGGTTGTTATTCTAATGTTAAAACGATGCACCTACCGTTTGTCGGTGTGCTGCAGTTGAAATCCTCTCGAGTGACGTTTGCTATGTTACGCCCGGACATGTACGCGGGCTGACTGCAACTGCCGGTTAAATCGAGCTTGGATTGGTGGCCCTGTAATGTCTCAATGAGCAATAGCAGCTGGCAGTCGCAGGTGAGCGGATTGTTTTCTAGATAGCTGAAATTGTGTTTATATATTTTTAACTACAGCTTTTTAACTGTTTACTACAGCTTGTAAATAAAGACTTTTTAAACAATAACAATTAAATTCCGAGATGTTGAAGCGAAAGGAATTTGTAATTAAACAGTTGTTTGTGACTGTTTTAAGTTTCGGTGTTGGTAATTCACAATGAAATGATGGTTGGAGTTTTTACGGTATAATAACTAGTCATTGTTTGTCCTCTATGTTAATTGGAGCATACTTCATTTTTGCATATACCATTGGATTGGATTATGCGTTTTTTCCGTTTATTTCAAGCGTAAACCTTAAACACTTTCCATTCTAAATATGATATTATAGTAAAACAATCATGTACTCAAAGTGTTCATGTATACCGCATTTTTTTCTGTTTAGGTTGCAAACTGAATACCATAGGAAATGAACTTACAGTATTTAATGTAGAAATACTTTGTTTAATGATATAATCAATTTTGAAGAATAGCTAGTGACATATTTGAGGGGGATTCTGTTATTTGAAATGAGAAAAAACAAAGAGGTCTTCAAATGGCAAATTTAAAATTCTATGGTTTTCTTGTCTAATTTAAATGGACTTTACAATTTTATATGTGTATAAGTAATAGTATTATGACGAGTATGATGGTAAATGTTGTTGATTTTCTTATATTCCAGTATCTTGGTGTTTGCATTTCAGAATAGTTTTCCCCTCTATAAATAACCAATTTCACAAAATACCATTTAATAAACTTTGCTCTTCTTTAATATAGGTTGCAAATGACTAGAAGATGTTTTATTATAAAATCGTTTTTTAGTTATAATATGCTAGATTTGTTTTGATTTGCATAAGACATAATTTATATCTGAAGGTTCATAGTACTGCTTAAAACCACACTCGTACCGGTAACATAAAAAGGTGTTTTCATTAAGTTTTCAGACTTAAAGATTATTTATAAATGTCATCTTTATATATAGTGCAAACGCTCATAAATATGTACACATCCTCAACAACTGAAACTTTGTTTTAACATTATTCCTTTATTGTATACTAGAGTATTTATTAATAAAATAGTTATATACCAAAGTTTGTCTCGTCATGATTATTGGTACAGTATTTTGCAAATATAAATTGAATTATATGGTTTACACTGTAGAACATCCAAGTACGCGTTTTGAATATATAACTACAGTTCTCAAAATACTGTTTAGGCTCCAATACAGCAATACAACATGTTGTATGTTATTATGGTTTTATGCATTTCAATAAACGTGAACGAAAATTTTCACTTACAAATAAGGTTTCTCAGACATTCCAAGATTCCAACCCTCAACCTTTTTTTCCCCATTGTCTGAACCATTAAAAGACATACACTCTTATAAATATTAATGTTGATCGAGCTATACTTATTCGGTATGTATGATACAAACATTCATTATCAATACTTTAAAATAGTAAATACGATTTAACAAGCAGAATAAAGACGTGAAAGCACAAACGTGTTGTTATCTCCCCTCGGACAATCAGAAAAATAACTATCTATATTCATTAGCCATTTATTGGTCATTTTTATAAATAGATTTTTAATCGGCAAAAGGAACATACACTTTTTTTACGTTTACGTTGACAAAAATTCATTCGTAATTACAAATAGAACACTAAGTTTTATAAACTTATATTGCATAAACCCATCAAAAATATCTTATTTCATATACAAATGTCATAAACTGCTTATAAGTTTGAAATATATGCAGTACATCAATTGTATAGGAAACAAATCGGTGACGGAATAACCCATACTGCTTATTTCATCTTGCTCACCTATAAAGCACTGCTATTCATAAGTACCTAGTTTCCATAGAGAATAATTCAATCATTCAAACAATTGTTTACATAACGATATGTGATAGGTAGTTCATAATCAACTCATAGTTGAAGAAACAATATGTTAACCTACACAGATCACAAAGAAATTAGTCACCTAAAACTTGTAATTTTCAATAGGTTTTTCATAACGAAAAACAGAGTGATTAAAAGGACTTGCTAACACTTGTTGTAATAAAAAACAAAATAATGTAATGTATTTATAAACAACACTTTAATATCGGAATAGTCTTAAGTCGTTGTAACAGCAAGAAGAAAACTTGAAAACAACTTTTGCGATTTCGGGATTCTAACTCTAGAACGTCTGTCGATCAAAATTGACGCTCTATGTCTACATCACAAAGGCTTTTCATTGACGCTCTATGTCTACACCACAAAGGCTTTTCATTGACACTCTATGTCTACACCACAGAGGCCATTCATTGAACGCTCTATGTCTACACCACAGAGGCCTTTCATTGACGCTCTATGTCTACACCACAGAGGCCTTTCATTGACGCTCTATGTCTACACCACAGAGGCCTTCCATTGAGCTCTATGTCTACACCACAGAGGCCTTTCATTGAACCTTTTGCGTATTGCTTATATGATGCTACACTCATTCATGGAAAATGTTTGGACTGGCGGTCATTTACGAAATAATATAGAAACATGAACCAAACTACCACAATTTAAAATGGTAGCTTTTAAAATTGTCGTTAGTTTCATTCCTCTGGCAGTTTACACAATTTGAAATACGTGCCACACACAAAACCGACAGATATCAGGTAGGACAGACGGACGGAAAAGACATATCCATAATTTTACTCGTTGTAATAGACACCATGATATAAACACCTATTTGTTCCTTTATTCTAAGAAAAATTGTGGAATAGTGTGTGTTATGGATCGTCTATGGATTCGAGACGGTTGTCGCGTAAAGACTTTTAACAAAAACAACGTCAACTAAAGCGATACATCATACTTCTATGGAACACTTGATCAACGATCTTAAATAAGCTATGATTTTTTCTAAATAAATTCGCGCATGCCTTTATATGGGAAAGACTAGCATGTGTCTATATTAAGACAACAAGAGCTACAGCCAGAATATTTTATTATTGAATTTTTTCACAGCTTTCTTACCAGAAAGCGCACTTAACCACCCTGTCTAGAGGGTACTCATAAGACAAAGGAACAACAATAGAGAAAGTTCTTCCATTCCATCAAGCAGACCACATACTAACAAATGTATAGACTGACAGTTGGATGGTATGTATTTCAAGACAAATAATGTGTCTATTGTAACTCACAGTTGCCATAGTTGAGTCAAGCCCTTGAACGACTCCCGAGAAATGTGGCTTATTCGGTTGGAATCCAGGATCCTGAAGTAACAACAAACAACGTCATGTGACTAAATATTTAAACAATAAATGTAAACACATTTCAAATGTTTCTGGAGTTGATTTAAAGAACAACGAAAATCAACAAGTTCACTGATAATATAAACCGCAGATGAAATCCTTTTTGGTATATATTTATCAATAAATGCATCATATATGCGTCTAAAATAGAACATATTGTGTAATAAGTGGAAAAAGTGAAAAATAACACGAACCAATATCATGTCATTAGTCATTTGTAAAAGATATGTTTTATTGGCACAAGGGAAATACGAACTTTGAACATCAAACTTCTTTAAAATGTTTCCTTTATTAAAGAATCGACACATATTTTAGTTTCACCGGAATGTAACATAAGTTCCAGCTTAACTTGCATTGGCAAAACCAATACTTAACCCCCACAATACGTATCTCTGTGAATCAAACTGTATCGCATGTACCGCTATATTTTATTTGACCAAATGTTCGTCGTGTAACGCCTATACTCGGAAAATGTTCGTATTGACGGTATTTAACGAAACTAGACGAAAGTCCACATTACAGTTCTTAGAACTACACTCAATATCTGTTCGTACGACACGTATGTATCCAAATCCAACTGTAATCTTAAAACTTCACTTGTCAAACAAATGAACCAAAACACCCGAAATTAGCATGGTAGTTATTATATTTAGTTTAAACCTATTTATTTTAGCTCGATTGCTTCGAACGCCTTAGGCTTATAGAAACGCCCTCGAGTCCGTTTCCTGTGACTAGAACCAGTACTTGGTGTCTTTGGGGGAGATCGAAGGAACGCTTCCAGTGAGGTTCGAACCCGTGACCTCCCGATCGTTAGGCGGACACCATATCCACTACGCCACGGCGACCTAAACATTTGTTATATTTCTTTTGAGTCTGACCCCTATTGCTGCAATACTTTTGAACAGAATGACGTACAAGGTAAATATTAACCCCACTCCATCTGACAGAAGCATAAAGCATTTCGTGGTCTATTTTTAATAGTTTTTAACATAGAAACTGTAACGCATTCTTATATACACCATGGTGTACACATCAAGCTGTTCAACTGTCGCATATGTGTATGTCAATTCGTATGCTATGCAATTTAATTACCATTCATTGTCAGGGTACTGGTGTAGGTCTTAAAACATTTTAACTAATGCCATCATCATCTGATCTTCGGGTACCAATGTTTCATTATAATTTTATTCACGTGATCAATTGTTTTTTATGTTTGTGAAAAGATTTAAATAAACAACGAATAAATAAATACAACTAAAGTATTTTCTCATTGTATATACTCTATCGGTACATATTTTAAAAAGGATGATTCATTGCTCCATAGAACTTTAATGTGGTTATTTTTTGCTCAAGTTAAAATTGCAAATTTCACTGCAGCAACTTAACTTAGATACTTAAAAACTTAATCTATATACTCGTTATATTCTACTTTGATAAGATGCCTGACTAGACCAGCAAATTGATCAATAGGCTGCACTCAGGTCAAATGAATGATGGAGAAGAAATGATGATGATATACATGATGAAGATAAAGATTAAGATGATGATGATGATGATGATAAAGCTGCAGATGAAGATGAAGATGATGATGATGATGAAGATGATGATGAAGTTGATGATGATGATTATGCTGATGCTGATGCTGATCATGCTGATGATGATGCTGATAATCATGCTGATGCTGATGCTGACAAGGATGATGATGATGATGATGATGATGATGATGATGATGATGATGATGATGATGATGATAATGATGATTATGATGATGATGATGATGATGATGATGATGATGATGATGATGATGATGATGATGATGATGATGATGATGATGATGATGATGAAGTTTCAACAAACATACAGATCAAACAAAGTTATATATGTCTTCATTACTGTAAATAGACAACGACACAAATTGATAAGACCAAAGTGTTTCCATGATGTACTGTATGTAACTGAAGTTTTTGATATTAACAATATAAATATATATATATATATATATTGTTAATATCAAAAACTTCAGTAGATGTAAGTCATTGAGACGAATTTGCAATGGTGGAATCGTACCTGTATTTTTAATTAATTTGCCTTTTTCTTTCTCAACGTAAACGTTATCGTAGAAGGACGCATAGTAATTAGATGAAACATACAAATTGTACTATCCATTGCGAAACTTTAACAATTTCTTATTATATTATGAGTAATAAATATAACATACCCAAACCCAGTGATTAAGAAAGGACTCCTTTTATGTAAGAAGAATTGTTCTGACATATTTCTGTTTCATTGTATATTTAAGCGCCTTTGAACGTGCACTCTTGTATGAAAAGGGCGCTATATAAATCCGGTATAATAATAATAATAATAATATATAGTCAAATCTTTATGTCGGCGCTGGTTAAGGAAAACGGATCCTTATTTACAATTCAAGCCGAATAAGCAAATGGCATTTCCAACTAAAATATATTTTCATAGACGAAACTGTAATCCCTTATAAATCATTTTTCACGTAAGTTTGCTAAGAAAATATATTCCAAAATACTTCTTATAATTTGTTTATCCACTTTTCTTACAGCAGAAAAAAATGAAGAATGAACTTTCATATTCCGTATTGCTTATTGTAGCCCAATGAGGAATGACATTTTCTGAATTTAAATAATATTTGAAAATGTATAAACTGTACCTCATGAGTATGACAATGTATGTAGATATATAATAAAATATTATGCCAACACATGTATCGATTTATTGATCTATTGATTTATTGGTTTACTGATGTATGGATTTATTGATTTAATGATTTAATGATTTATTATTTTATTTGTTTATTGATTTATTTTTTCATCAAGTGTCCAGTCTCGTTTTTCGCCGCTGTATGAGGAGCGAGGAATCAGATACTTATTTTGTATTCAAGTCGATTACTATTACTTATTGTAATGTACTGATACGTTTATGTTTCATATTGTTTGTTGCGAAGTCGTTCTACATGCATAGCTGAACCGTAACATACTTGTTCCAATAGTTGATGATGAATCAGTGAGATATGAAAACTTGCACGAAACCTCACGAATAAAAAAACGTCAAACATCATCATCATCATCATCACTGTTGACATGTATTGTTATCGCATGGAAGGCAATAGTCAGGTGAGCTGTATCGAAGTCATACAGGTAAATTCGTACCTCAACTTTTGTTAACATTTAATTCCGACTGTCTACAGCATTGCACTCTCAATATTATCTATTTTTGCTAAATACAATGAATGAGACCATTATACGTGTTCCAATAGTTGATGATGAATCAGTGAGATATGAAAACTTGCACGAAACCTCACGAATGAAAAAATGTCAAACAGCATCATCATCATCATCACTGTTGACATGTATTGTCTTCGCATGGAAAGCAATAGTCAGGTGAGCTGTATCGAAGTCATACAGGTAGATTCGTACCTCAACTTTTGTTAACATTTAATTCCAACTGTCTACAGCATTGCACTCTCAATATTATCTCTTTTTTGCTAAATACAATACAATCTAAAATGTAAGGTCCATCAGAACTTCTCCGAACTAAAAAAAAAATAAGTTTGGTCGTCGTATTCAAAAAAATAATAGTCATATATATATAAATATATATATATATATATAAAGGACAAACAAATATCGTATTTGAAACTAGCCAAATAAAATCATGTGGATATGCATGTATAACATAACAGACTTAGGCATATTACAGGGAAAACGCCTGATTATATAACACAATCGTATTTATGTAACACATTTAAATAGTTATATTTATTTTCATTACAATTTATACACTGTCAATAACATTTAAAGTTAAATTGTCGCGCTGCGCAGATCCCAACTAAATCAATAATAAGTCGATGTAGGTATTTTTAAGATATTCACGATATAAGCCGGAGTTTACCGCAAGTGCTGCGAAATTTAACAATTTAAACACAAAAGTTTCCCTTCTCGGTCCAATGATATTCATACAGAATGGCAAAAATGTCCGAGCGACCCGATCTAATCCGAAACATAACACATGCGAATAAAATGATTACCGACCTGATTATAATACACGAAGAATTCTAAAACAGCCATTATAAATTAATTTCTTCTTTATTAGTATTCGAAATATCGCAGTCATAGTAACAAAATATCGAATGAATGTAGATATATCGAAAATCACAATTGAACGTAATTCCTTTTAGTGTCATCACAATTTGATCATATGTTCATGAGATCTAGCGCATAAACAAACAGTTTAAATTTGCAAATTTCACTGCAGCAATTTAACTCAGATCCTTAACAACGTAATCTATATACTCGTTATATTCCACTTTGATCAGATGCCTGACGGCGTTACAAAGTTGATGAGTATTTATGGACGGTGGATATTGAAATCAAATTAATAAGATACATATTCATATAAACTTGCATTTTGTATTTTCAAATCATCTCATAATTGGGTGTTGCGTTCTTACGAACCGCTACGAAGACTACAGAAGTTTTAATGAATACCATGAGAATTATATTTAACTGGGAGAACAATTATATTCGCATCTATCATGTTGATACAATCATATACCGATGAAGCCACCCTCATAACCTTTGTTCACAACCACTACTTGATTTATGTTATATAGGTCTTCGTGACTGTGTAATTGACAATGGCACGAAGTGATAAGACCAACGTGGCTTAATGATGTGATGAATAATGGAAGTCCTTTATATCAATACTAAATTAAAGTCAGTAAGTTGTACCTTTTTTGTTTACTTTTATTTTCCCTGTTTCCCTGAACTTAAACATTATCGTAGAACACATAGTAATTCAATGAAACATACAAATATGTATATAATCACAAAAAGATATTCGTGAACGTTTTAGATAGGTATTGATATATAAATGTAAACACATATCTGCTGCATTTTATATATGAAATAGTAAAACTCCTTTTCTGAGGTTACATAATTGAAAAAAGAAACAGTTTTCACATTCCTCACACCAACCAAAATAGGAACAGAGATTTATTTGGTAAAATATAATAACTTCATTCGTACAAATCTGTCACAAAAATCTATGAAAATTATTTCTTATAATATTTATTCGAAAACACCCGATTTAGTAATACTTATCGGCTGAATAAGAAAAAATAGAAATATAAACTGTATTCCTTAAGCAAACCGAATACATAATGGTATTTTCTAAATATAGCAATAACTTCACATGCAACACAATCCACTATATCAACAAAAAAACAATGTTGGATGTATTTTTACATTCACACAACAATTCTAACATATTTCGTTGTGTTGTTGTTATGCTCACGTTCCTTGTTCACGACCAAATTAGGAAAAAATAAACTAGTTCCTTTCTTTAACCGTATAAGGAACTGCACTTTTCAACACTTAAAAAATAATTTCACATGGACGAAACGGTACCCCATAACTATGAAAATCAATTTATGTAGAGATAAGCAATACAATATATATTGTAACACATTTTCCCTCAATTTTATATCATGTTCATTTGTGCGCCTTAATTTGGGAAAAATGATTTAGTTCCATATTTTTATTGAAGCCAAATATGGAACTTACATTTTATATTTTAAATTATATTTAAACATCTTCTAAACTGTATCCTTTTACTCTTAAAAAAAATGTCGTTATGATATCAATTTTTTTTTCGAAAACATTTCTTCTGCATTAATGTATTTATTAAAAATCCAATATGTTTTTTGCAGCTAATTAATGAAATAGGAACCAGGTACATATTCCTAATTCAAGCCGAATTAGCAAATGTCATTTTCTTATTTGCCTCTAAATGTGCCACAATTCCTTAGAATTAACAAATAAAATAACGTTTAAAATGTATTCACATTCGTCTGGCATTCACATATACATAAAGTAAATGAACCGTAGCAAAATTGTTCTAATAGTAAATGTTGAAATATTGAATCTGTGAAAGGTCTAGTAAAATCTCATGAAACTTAAAAAGTCGATGTAATTCATTGGATTCATGGCTTATGTTAAATGGGGAAATAAAGCGAGAAAAACACAATGCTCTGTTTACATGTGTATTAATTTACTTAAAGCCAACATTCTGTTGGGCTTTTTCGAAGTTATTCGATTAAAGTCCATTTGTTTGGAGTTAGCCAATGTACTGTTTAGCCGATTTACAGTTATCGAAGCGTTTCCCTTTAAATAGGTTGTCATGTCCAACAGCTTTGGCCAATTTTACTTTATTTATCTCAAATAGCACAATGTTTGAGTATCCGACAGTAATATTTGGAGGCAAGAGTTTTCCCCCGTTTATAGAACAACACGTCCTTGTAGCGTAAAGACGCATCTTTATTACTGACATAGTAACGTGTCGTCTAAATGTACCACGTGCACGCGATCGTAAATCGAATGTAGTGTTCTGTTTACCTTATAACGCACAGACCCTAGTTGCAGTGTCCAAAATTCGAAAACAACAGTTTTCACGGAAAATTGATTTACATATGTTTATGAGAACACAATAACATTCCAAGCTCATACAATGACGTGCCGTTTTCAATGCGTATTGGACATATAGATATGTCCAATTTAGCGTTCTCTCTCGTAATATATATATATGTGTGTGTGCGTGTGGCTGTGTGTGTGTGTGTGTGTGTGCGCGCGCCCACGTGCGTGCGTGCGTGTGTGTGTGTGTGTGTGCGCGCGGGCGTGTGTGTGTGTGTGTGTGTTCGTGTGTATTAAATTTCATTCCGCGATAGAGTAGACTGTGATTTCCGGATTTCTAATTGACGGATTTTAGTGGGGCTTCTGGTGCAGGCACTTGTAGTTTGTTGCGCGTCCAACGGTACAATACATAGTTTGAGTATAATTTTGCTGCACAGAACTAGTCACGTTAGCGTTCATATTTTTCTCGCTGTTCAAAATCGATGTGTTTTTGACGTGCTGACTTGCTCTTAAGAGCCAAGGGTCGGTGTATATTGGATGCACTCTGAGGTGAATCGGTCCTACGAGTATGGGGTGGCTCTACGCGTCCGAGTTCCCTCATTTTCAACAACCGCTTTGCCCCAATTTACTTGCCCCATTCCGGTAATTCATCCTGAACTGTTTCGGTCATATATTTATTTTGCTGGATGCATAATTTGGACCTTTGACCTTGGATTTGGCGCTTTCAGTCATTCATAACTAGGCCACATACGCTATTGAGCCTCTTGAATTTCACGGGTAAAAATCCAATCCAATTAAAAATTTCGTGTTCCTCAGCCTTCGTATATAGTTCATGACTGCTTCGACATTACCGTTATAACATTTGCTATAATTGGCGTGTTTTGGTGGGAATGCATCGAGTTTTGTGACCGAGTCTATGTGCACAAGAAATGTAAATATAACTAGGGTTAATATCAGGATTATTCTTCCAAAAGTATGTGGGCACAGTATTCTCCGTAGTTCTCATTAAACCCCTGAAATACCAAGTTGTTCCGTCGTGGTCTGGCTTCGATATCAATGGACTTATATGCAAGGGTCTTTATAAAATGTTCGAATTTGTTGTTGTAGTGTTTTCCCAGAAAAGAATAGGGGCATGGCGCAGTTATTTCAAAGGGGGCATTTAAACGTGCGGCTTATGCCAAAAGGGCAAAACGTACCGCGAAAGCAGTTGATGCACATCCAGTAAGCTTTTCATTGCTATTTACCATTGCTTTTTCTGTACAAATCTCTAAATGTAGATACAAATTGTAAATCAGACAATTTTGGTTTTGGTATATACGTTAAACAAGTGTAATAAGTAAGCTTTCCATAACATGAAAAATGTGTGTTTTTCCATGGCGTTCATTCTCCCGTTGCCTATGTTTTCTCAAGAGACCTCGGCCCAAGAAAATCTAAGAAAGCTTTAACGAAAACGAATGATTTGCCATTGAATAGTAATAGTAGTGCAAGTCAAGCACTTTTTGATTTTGAAAATGACAAACGTAGTTTTCTCTGAGTGTTTTGAAAACACAACAACAAAATAGAAAACAGATCATTGGAAACTTGCGCATGACGAATTTATATAAGCTCAACGGGCGAATTAAGACGGCAGGTCAGCAATAAAACAGGGACAATTCTTTCTGAAACCCTTTCTATATGAAAATGGTACAAAAAGATTAAACACACACACTATTATCATTTCTTACATACATGTGATGTATTAAGATGATGGTTTACTAAGACTGCCTGGTAGAAGGAAATGTTTAGTAAAATCATATGCGAGTTCATACGTTAACTACACAGGACGCTAAAACATGAACACTTAACGTCAACAAGATATTAACCGCCATACTGTATGAATGGTGATGTGCAACTAAAGAATTGAGACTTTGTATGACAATATAAGATTGGTTGCTGTGCGTATACTCTACAATAACGTGTAAGTCCCTAGTCCGGAGAAACCCTTGTTTAGGACGTGTGGTCACTGCAAAATGCGCACTTAAAGATATAGAAAAATATTAATGCTATATTGGATGAATGGTCACGTGTACGTGACAAACTATATCGTTATATTGATATCAATATATTTATTCGAAAACGTTTGATTTATTTATTATCAATTCCACCTTTTAATAAGGAATAAGCAACCAGTTCCTTATTCCTTTTACTAATAAGAAACAAAATCTAAATATACAAATACCTTGACATATAACAGACCGTACCACATAACTATACATAACATAAAAAAAATGTTCTTACATATTTCTTATTCAATATATTTAGTTAAACCTTTGTTCTTTGTTCGCGGCCGAATAAGGAAAAAGAAAATATTTCCTTATTAAAACATCAGAAGTAAGTGACATTATTTTTGCAGCAGAAAAAACGAACAAATGAAGCCAAAAGAGGAATTGACATTTTTTTCGAACATATATAAAACTATACCCCATATCTATGAAAATAAATAAATGAAGTTATAATAATACAATATTTATTCTTAAACTCTTCTATAATTTATATGTTTATTAATCATTCAGATCCTTCTTTCTCCGCTGAATTAGGAACAAGGAACCATATCCTGATGATGTGTGAAAAACCTGGCGTACCGGGTGAAAATATCCGCTACTCCTTCACAAAAAACACGAAAACAACGCCATCTTGGAAGTAAGTTTCGACAAACCTCAAGTAAACCCGTGTGTAACAAATGAAGTTAAGAAAATAAAACAACCACATATTTATTCCACAGCGGAAACCACCAATATCTCGTCATTTTTTTTTTAAATATTAATTTTTTTGTCTCGTTCCAATTTATCTAGCATGGGTTAAACAAACGCTCTACCTCTAGATGACGGTTATCTTTAAATAAAACTGTCAGGTATGTACCGCTATTTCTTATTATGACAACATATTTTAAGTGTTCCGCAGTGCGACAAAAAAAAAACGAACCAAAAAAATCCAACATTAAAATGGTGGTTAATATATTTGTATCAATTCTTATCTCTCTGGCTGCAATAGTTTTTGAAAGGACAGACAGTCGAAGGAATAATCAATATGCCTATCTCCCCCACCATCTTAAAATAGAGGCATTAAACTGCCCAAAACGAACATACAACAATATTAAAGTTAAGTATTTTTTTGGATCGTATTAACAGCTCCGTGAATGAAGCATTTCTTGTTCTATGTGGTACTTATTTAAAAGTAGAAAATGTGACCCGTTTTTATAAACACCATGGTATACATATCAAGCTGTTTTCTCAGTTTCAGCGGTCATGAAACATGCAAAGTGTTTAACTTTAGAGTTTTGAGTGTTTATTGATGCCCTTATACGTGATTGTGGTTGAACACGCGGGAGATGGGACATTTCATGAAACTCTTATTATACTTCCCAAAAAAGACAAACATGTTACGTTACATATTACTTGTTTGACACTAGGGGATAAATACGAACGCCAATTAGTATTAAAGTATTTGGAAGTGTATGCATGGTCTAGGCTCAATCTAAGTGAACATGTTTAAAAGTACTTAACGCGCTTTATCAAAGGCGGAATCCACTTAGTCATTCTTGAAAACTGGTTGGAAAGTTTAAAAAAAATTCATTGGATATTAAAGCCCCATTAACAATCGGAATCAACAAATAGATCGTAAAGTTTTACGTAAAATAAAGTTAAGCCATACAAAATCAGTGTTCCTTATAGTAATAGCCAACATTTTAACGATATATGTGGTCCGGTAACATAATTATATTTAGCAATATACATAATGCTCTTTTTTACTTTTTGTGGGACAATATATATAACACATGTTTATGTACAATGTTAGTGTTCGTGGGTCGTATGATAAGATATCATTGTGGAAAATTAAAATGTTCATGTACCATGTTAGTGTTGAACAATGAAATTGTGTACAGAAACTAATGAATCTAAAAATGTGTTGTTATTCGTGTTGGCATCAGGCGTGTCAAGCTCCACTCTCTGTTGAGATGATGTTTTTTTTTTATTATTATTGAAAGCAACAATCGTTTGCTCTGTATCAAAACCATTCATTTTAATTCGTACCCCACCATTTGTCCAGATCGTCTAAAGCATAAGGACCTCAAACGTATAACTTCGTTACTGTATATAATTATTCAAACCACTGTACAAAACCATATAAAATGTTTCTTCTTTCAGATTATTTCTTTTAAAGATGTAGGAAATAAAGTGTTGTCATTGTATTCAACATATTTCCACCCTGATAAGTGCAGCATCCTGCGAGTTTACAGCAAACGATCTCCAATACTGCACAACTACAACCTCAAAGGCCATATACTTGCCAGTGAAGAAACGTCAAAGAACCTCGGGGTGGAACCGACGAAATACATGTCTTGAAAGCCTCACATCCAGAACTTAAATCCCAAAGGGAACAGCACGCTTGGATTCCTCCGCAGAAATCTAAGGATTGGCAAAGAGAATTATAAAAGTGCTGAATACTTTTCCCTCGTTCGCTCACACCTGGAATATTGTAGAACGCTCTGGAACACATACCAGAAGGACCAGATTCACGATACGGAGAGGGTCCAGAGAAGGGAAGCCATGTATATGACGAACCGTAACCATAACATCAGCAGCGTCATATACATGCTTGATCACATGCAGTGGGAAACCCTGGAGTCACGAAGGACCAAGGCCCAGCTGACGATGATCTACAAGATATCAAATGATCTCATAGACATCTCAGCAGCAAAATACCTTTCCCCAGGCTCTAGCAGGACCCGGTCAAGCCATTCCATCAACTTCCTGCCTGCCTATCTCCACATCAACATCTTATTACAGACAAAGCCTTTTCCCCGGTATAATACCGACCTGAAACAGCTTACCAGCCCCTGTTGCCGAATCCCTTGACTCGGTATTCTTCAAGCAGGTGTTGGCACTCTTTTGTTTCTAATCAAGTGGTCAGCGCCAGCTACAAAGTAACCCCCAATGACCCCTCATGGCTGTGCCGGTTGAGGTTCAATCTCCTTCGCGGCCACCGTAGCCGGAGAGGCATGAGGGAGAGGGGTGAGATTAACCATGAAAACTATAAATATACGTAAGTAATGCGCATAGGATGTCGTCCGTGGTTACCCACTTGCTAGCCTGTCAAGTGCATCAGTTATCATTCATGATACCATTCTGATCACAACATATAATCAATAAGATTATTCTACACATTATTTTTTTTAAACTACGCCGACAAAAACGTTAATATAAGCATAGAACAAGTATCCTTTATGTTGTAGCATTAATACAATTTTGACCCCCAGTGCATTGTTATAAATTGATACAAATTGAAATTAATTGAATCACACAAATTGATACATTGGAATTCAACATGATTGTGTTATTCCGATGGGTGTATTGCAAGAGTTGATTGCGTGATGTTCCATGAGCCATATCAAACGATTGCGAGATAACCCTCCAGTACAACACATGCATTTAATATTCGATTTGTAATATGCATCCTTACTATCCAATAACAATCGAAATATTATTGCAAACAATATAAGTGTTGTAAATCGGTACATTTACACAAAATAAAATCAAAACACAAAGCTTGCAGAAAAAGGCACGAATGTATCTAATGGTGTACCCCAATAGAAAGATTCTTGTGTCATGTTAAAAACGAGAAAGGGTTTCGGTACGTAAAGGAAATGTACGATACTTAATTAAAACAAACTTACAACAAACTGTCTTTATTGCTTATGAATACTGAAACGGATTGTGTAAGAATTTCTAAACGTTTTTATAATAAATATGGACTGTGACATGACCTTGATGTTCCAATCGGTTTATCACACATATCGATTGTGTTATGTTGACAGATTCAGATAAATTACCTTTTCCTAAATTAAAGAATTTGTTATTTCGATGACGTTTAAATTGCGGCGTTGCATACTTTCTCTAAAGGAACCTAATTTAAATAAAGTCTAAGACAGCTACACCGAATACGAATTATTTGTCATTGAGTAGTAATAGTTATGCAAGTCTAGCATATTTCGATTACGTAGAGGACGAATATATTTTCCTGTAGTGTTTTGAAAACATAACAACACAAATAAAGAACATCATTTGCAACGCGTGCCCGACGTATGAGTATTTGTCTTGGTACTATAATGCTATATATTGGCCAAAACACATGAACAGATTTTTTTTCTGAGACCTTGTTTACAAGAAAATGCTATAATAAAGTTAAACTCGCAAAATATTATCATCACTAATGTGCTTGTCACACACTTAGATATGTGGCTTGAAATCCGCCTCGTAGAAAGAAATGTTTAGTAAACCATTTGCGAGTTCATACGTTAACTACACGGGACGCTGAAACTGAATGACAATATGCAAGTAAAGAATTGAGACATCACATGACACTATCAGCTTGATAGTTGTGTGTGTACTCTACAATAACGTGTAAGTCCCTAGTCCGGAGAAACCCTTGTTTAGGACGTTTGGTCACTAAAACATGCGCAGTTTGAGTGTTAAATTTTTTAAATGCTACATTGTATGAATGGTAACGTAAACGTGATGAACTATTTCGTAAGATTGATATCAATATATTTATTTGAACACATTTGATTTATTTATAATATCGATTCCCCCTTTCAATAGGAAATTAAAATAAACAGTTACTTATTCCTTTTTTTTACAAATTTAATGAGGAAAACATTCTGACTAAAAACAATTCACATGTACCACACTGTACTACATAACTATAAACACCATTTTTTATGTATTTCTTTTTCAAAACAAAATCTTCTTACATATTTCTTCTTCAATTTATTTAGTAATACTACTGTTCCTTTGTCAAAGCTGATTAAGGAAACAGTCAAAAGTTCCTTATTCATACACCATAAGCAACTGGCATTTTCAACTTATAAAAAATACATAAACAAAACTGTATCACATTACCTTCGACATCATTTTACATGTAAGTTTGCTATAAACTATATATTCCAATACAGAACTACTCCTGAGTGTTTCCAGTTCAATTTTGTTGCAAAACAAACGAACAGATGAAGAAAAAAAGAGGATCTTACAGTTTCTACTTTACATTTTAAGTTATTATATATAAAACAGTAACACATAACTATGAAAATAAATGAAGGTATGATGATAAAATATGTATTATTACACATCGCTATTATTTATATATTTAACTATAATTAAGATCATTCTATCGCCGCTGAATAATGAACAAGGAACCATAACCTTATGTCTTATGCAAACCGAATAAGAACATGACATTCTGCAACTCGACCATGAATCTATCACGAATAATTGAATTACACCGCGAACATATTTAAAAAGAGGATTTACTGTTGCCTGTATTCTAAAACACATTTGATGTACTATTGCTGATTGTAATAGATTGATACGTATCTGTTTCATAATGTTTGTTGTCGTAATATGAATTCATAGGTTTACAGTAACTAAATTGTTCTAGTAGTAAGTGCTGAGTCAGTGAACTATGAAATTGTGTACAGAAACTAATGAATCTAAAACTATGTTGTCAGTCGTTTGGAATATTTTCTGTGTGAAGTGTTGGCATCAGGCGTGTCATATTCCACTCTCTGTTGAGATGCTGTTTTTTAGTTAAACTATTGAAAGAAGCAGTCGTTTGCTCTGTATCAAAATCATTTATGTTAATTCGTACCCCACCATTTATCTAGATCGTCTAAAGCATTGGGACCTCAAACGTATACCTTCGTTACTGTTTACAATTATTCAAACCACTGTACAATACCATATAAAGTGTTACTTTTTCAGATTTTTTCTTTTAAAGATGAAGGAAAGAAAGTATTGTCATCGCAATCAACATATGAATTGTAAGATCTACATAAGGAAACCAGAAATTTGTAAACGAAACACAACTCTGAAAAATTATGGAGTAGATGCGCGTGTATAACATTAACACTACTGTTTATGAACGGGGAAAACGCCTGATTATACAACACAATCATACATATATCACACATTTAGCTAGTTGTATTGATTTAATATCAAATTGATCATTTTCAAAAACATTTACTTTTCAAGTTGTAGAGTACCCCGATTCCAGCTAAATCATTAATTATTTTATTTTAGCTATGTGTAAGATATTAGCGGGGGATAAACAAAATAACAATAAGGTAAAAAGTTTCGCTGTTCGGCTCCATTATGTCTATTCAGAATTGCGGAAATAACCGAGCGATAAGATCTTATCCGACACAAAACAAAGATGAATGAAACGGCAGCTTACATGCTTATAATAGACCTACAATGAATTCTATAACAGCCAGTATAAATGGATTTCTTGGCAATTGGTATTAAAATTATTGCAGTCATGGCGATACAATATCGAATTCATGTAGACAAATCGCAGTTAACTGATTTAAAGTATTCCAAAATAGACAATTACAAAATGATAACTTAACATGCGTCATCTTTACTAGATTTGATATTTGAAAACGACTTACACTGTGAACAAGTTCGGCATGTCTTCAAATGCACCGTCGTCTATGGTTTCGATATCGTTGGATTCGAACTCCCTTTAACAAAAACAACGTGCACTAAAATAAACTACGAGTATAACACTGATATAAAAGTCGTAACCAAATACTTAAAATAAACTAATAATGTTTGAATATGCAAATGCCTTTATATACCAAAGACAAGCATGTGTCTGTATTTCAAAATCACAAGAGCAACAGCAAAAATAGTTAAGAGTTTTATTGTTTAACAGCATTCTTATCAGAAAGCGCACTTACCCACGCTGTCTTAAGGGTAATATAAGACAAAGAAACAACAACAGAGAAAGTTGTTCCATTCAATAAAGCAGACGACCGACTAATATATGTATACACTGACCGCTCGATGGTATGTATTTCAAGACTAATAATGCGTCTATTGTAACTCACAGTCTTTGTAGTCGAGTCAAGCCCTTGAACACCGTCCGAGAAATGTTGCGTATTCGGTTGGAATACAGCCACCTGAAGTAACAACAAACACCTTCATGTGACTTATTATTCAATCAATACAGGTAAACCCATTTCAAATGCCCCCGGTGTTGATTCAAAGAACAACGAAAGTTAACAAGTTTTCCTTAATAATGTATTCAGATAAAGTACAGCCCAATGCCTTCTATTACATACTCTCGCACAGCAAGACTCTTGTAATGAGAAGTACCGATCTAAAATGGTGCATAGTGCTGATTAAAAAGATAAATAAACAAAGAACATAAGGTGTTTTTGTGGTTGAGCAAACTGTACATTTGCATTTTCGCGCTCGTTGAAATGGAAATATGGTAAAGCTTTTAACCGTTCAACGTCACTTTATATCTGTCTAAAAAGTGCTTATTATCCATATAATGTATTAAAATTATTTTCGGCGACTTACGCCTGGTTCAATTGAGTCAAACGTTTAGGTTTTGTTTTTTAATATGCGAATACGGGATATCTACGGACATTGGCCGTTACTTGCGGCAAAAATATGGTTAGATAAGGAATGGACCAGCGTTAAGATAAATAGCCACATATTGAAATTCTCGCAAACACGAGATTAACCTTGAGTCTTTTACAAATTTCATTAACTGAAGAAAAGAAGCGCCATTTAGTTTGAATATCGTTTGCTGTAAAATAATAATAACATTATCAACGGCAAACACAATAATAACAAAATTGTTTTAAACCATAAAAAAGCAACATAAGAATGACGGTATGACAGTATGAGAATATACATATTTGATGAATTTGATACAAACATATGAAAAAAAACTGACTTACTTTTCATCTAGACGCGCTGCAATAACACCTTTAAAACGAATTGCACGACTCTTATGGTGTTAAGGAAAGTATTTTAGGAAGTATTTTAGGAAGTATTTTTTTTTGTACCAATTAAACACACACAATGTAACAAAGTATGGCTGTTATGACTTATAATCCCACTATTTTCAGAAGAAAAAACACAATGCATTGCTTAAAGTGAGTATGCACGATTTTTATATGTATTAAATTGTAATATATTTATAAAAATATGTTACAATAACACAAAATAGGCAAGAACAATTATACATTGAAGACGAATTTTATAAAAGTGCAGCAAAGACAAGTTAGCGCTGGTTAAAGCCGATGCCGACACTTTACTCGTATTTGTTAGTAAACAAAATTGTGTCTTTATGTCGTATGAACGAATCTGCACTAAAACTAAATTTAGATTCACATCATACATGCATGATATACATGCAGGCGAATTCGACTTCCAGCTATTTCAATTTCAGATTAAATATCTTGCTAATTCCGCATTTTTCGACACATGTGTTTTTTAACTTTTATTTTAATTTATATTGAAATATATGTATTATAAGTTTTTTACACATTTTATATAAATTCATAAATATTTGACAAAATCGTGCGTACTCTCTTTTAATTTTTAAAAATACAGACTGATTTAATACGATGACTTGTGTCCGTAGGTCCACTTTTGTACTCACTAAGGGTAAAAATTGCACCCAAATACCCAGGTGCGCAAGATCACGTGCTTTTTGATTTTAGAAAATAATGTGCACGACTTAAGCTGGCATACGTTTTAGTAAATTTCGTCACAAGTTAAAACATATTTTTTTTTTACTCAAAGGGCTTTAACTCTACGATTATGTGAAAACATTATTCAAAATACACAGAACACATGTTCACTTGCTTATAATAAGTTTCACCACTCGTATCAAATAGTTTTCGAGTTACGGGCGGTTTAAAAACAATCCGTAATAGGGCAGATGGATTGATAGAGAAGGGCACATCAATTAGCCATCTAATCCCGCTAAAGGAAGGGGGGCAAAATATAGGCATTAAAATGCAATGTTTGCATACGCATATCGATGTATGATCACTAGAAGAACCTAAACGTACTGTATCGGTAAAGAGCTGTCATCTTCGCTAAGCCGACGGATAATGCACTACACTATATCATACACTATTCATGGATTTAAAAGAATTTACCAAGTGCTGATAGACGTTTTTGTTACATCAGTAAATGAAGAATTACAATGATGATAAAATCATCAAGAACTATTTTTGATTAATCCATTTTTATAAAATGGGAAGAAAATTGCACGTTCAATAGTGGGATTGTTTCCCATTTTATTGAGCGGGATTCTTTACCATCCGGTTTTCCCCCATTTGTTTTAAATGGGAAAGAAATAAGATGGGGAAATATGAAATTTAAATATTTATAATAAATGTATTAAAAAGGAACTATTGAGCAATACTACGTATAAAACGAAATCAAGTTCTTTGTTGCATATATTGATATAAAATAAAAAATTGTCCATAAAAATGTTTTTCCCCATTTGCAAATTGTTTCCATCAATATCGTTCAAGCGATACTTGACACAAGTTCATCAATACTGCTTAAAATGTAAAACTATAAATAAAAAAGCCTACTCAAAACAATTAAACATATATCGATATTTTTTCCATGCATAACGTGGTGAAATATTTTATCCTAAAATCACAATGAAAAACAAAAATCTCATGAGAAAACGGAAACATCTACTGGGAAGGCTAATTTGCAGACAACTTTTATAATTAAAAACACAGTTATTTAACGCGAAGATAATCAGTTATTGATCACAAAAGCATACATCCAATACTTTTTCGTATATATGCATATTGGTTTTGCAAAGGTTTTCCGGCCAACGTTTAAAAAAAAACAATTAAGTAACCGACTCCTAATCAAGTTTTATAACATTACACCTTGTCATGCTATCATGTATTTTGTATCTTTATGTGAAGTGCAAACGCATTGATTGATCAACTGGTAATTAGTATACAACAACCACAACAACAACAACATTTATGGCCTACAATCGTGAAAAAATAAAAATACTTCTTGCTCAGATGACTGTATTTTATTAGTTGATGGGTAAGGTATGTTCGTTGATAAAAGAGGGAGCAATCTAATAATTGTATTGAAACTTAATAGTATGAAATCTGTAGAATGTTAGTATTCATTTATTAAAGTATTGAATGAATAAAGTTAAGTATGGATATGGTTGTAACGTAAAAAAATGCTAACAACTGAACAAAAATACAAAATTAATAATTATATAGAACAATGTAATATGCAGAGTCTAATGGATACTGTGAAAAAGGTCCTATAGTACTGTAGAATGTTTGCGTGTAACAAATATACGTGGATATACATAAACTTACAAGTACAAATATCAGATATTTTGCATGAAAGACAAAGACACGCAAATATAAAGAACATTCAAACTTAAAGAATATAAATGACATGCAAACTAAAGACAGACAATTTATGCATATACATAATGTTTAATATAGCAAGATTTTTTTTTAATGATACACAAATGGTAATAGTAGGTCTATCAAAATAATTAACAAATGGCAATAGTAAATCCGTGAAAATAACTTTGTAATGAGTAAAGTCTTTAAACGATTAACTCTTATAAAATCTTCCCTTAAATTGTTTGCGTGGTATATATATTTCGCTATATTTGTTAGCTCACTTTTATTATTTGTGGACATGAGGATCTTACATTTTGTTATCGTTTGCCATCTGCGATAATAAAGTATTTCCTTCTTGGGTGAGAATTAAGGGGACACGTAAGTGTAAAATAATATTCGTTTTTAATTAAATTTGAGTACCATATTTTGCATTTTCTATTTTCTCTATTTATATTATACTAACGCCCTTGTTCAATTTCTAGGTTGTGCGACGATAGCCTGAATCTTGAAGCTGGCTTATATTTACTTTGTTTTATTATGTAAAAGAATGGTTAGAATTCAAAATTACTTTTAAATATGCAGTATGTCTACCAGATTGTGTATTATTAGTTCGCCAGTTCTGTTTGAATTGATCTAATATTCTGAGTTTTATTATATCTAGTGACGTTATATCAGTGTCTTGGTTTATTATGTGTGACGCCCATTTAATATATAAATCGTATGTATTATGCGAGTATACAGAAAGCGATCTCCAATACTGCACAACTACACCCTCAAAGGCCATATACTTGCCAGTGAAGAAGCGTCAAAGAACCTCGGGGAGGAACTGACGAAAGACATGTCTTGGAAGCCTCACATCCAGAACGGTACACGGAAAGGGAACAGCACGCTCGGATTCCTCCGCAGAAATCTAAGGATTTGCAACGAGAATGTAAAAAGTGCTGCCTACTTTTCCCTCGTTCGCCTACACCTGGAATATTGTACCACGGTCGGGAACCCATACCAGAAGGACCAGATTCACGATCTTGACATGGGCCAGAGAAGGGCAGCCAGGTATGTGACGAACCGCTACCTTAACACCAGCAGAGTCACATCCATGCTTGATTACCTGCATTGGGAAACCCTGGAGTCACGAAGGACCAAGGCCCATCTGACGATGATCTACAATATATCAAATGATCTCATAGACATCACAGAGGCAAACACCTCTCCCCAGGCTCAAGCAGGACCAGGTGAAGCCATTCCATCAAGTTTTTGCCTATCTCCACATCAACATCTTATTACAGGCATAGCCTTTTCCCCGGAATAATACCGACCTGGAACAGCTTACCAGCCCCTTTTGCCGAATCCCTAGACGTATTCTTCGAGCAGGGGTTAGCACCATTAAGTTTCTAATCAAGTCGTCAGCGCCAGCTACAAAGTTACCCCCAATGACCCCTCATGGCTGTTCCGGTTGAGGTTCAATCCTCTTTGCGGCCACCGCAGCCGGAGGGGCATGCAGGAGAGCGAAGAAACGTAGCTGGGGACTCATCTGTACTGTCCTTTCTGACTTTTAATTCATCAAACTCTTCTCACTTTACTATTTTCTCGTTCTTACTTTTCTTCTCACTACCCGTCGCATAATTGTCAAGCTTGACGGCAGCGACGTACAATGTAGATGTAGATGTAGATATTATATACTAAAAGTGACGAGTCTGGACATACAGTTACTTAAAGAGCGGTATAAAAGGTCATTTTTTAAATGTTTTATGTAGAGTTCGTCCATGCTCATCGTGTAATTGGAATGTTTAATCAAAACCATATTTATAAAGAAAATAAATTTAAGGTGGTTGATTTTAATTCTTTTATTTAATGTAAACAATTAATATCTGGAAAAAGCCTTGAGGGCGACGTTGAAATAAATATTAATGTCATGATGTCGAAACTAAACGACAGCTACTGTAAGATTGATATAACCTTAAGTTAAATGGTCGGACAGATAGATCTGCGTCACAGACACATGTGTAAAATAGATTTTTAACACATGGTATTCTAAGAAGGCAGAGTCGAAAAAAAACACCAATCAAAGCCAGAAATAGCGTGCGTGAAGATTATGTATTTGCTGATCAAGTGCTTCGCTTATTGCTTGTAATCCAGCTTTTTCACTTGATCACGACCACTCGATGTTTTTAACAACTAAACATAACCTAAATAATTGAGTTACGATTAGTAATTGTCGTTTACTTAGTTGATTAATGAGGTTACAGGTACTATTATAAATATGTCTTTGTCAGTCGAACAATTCAAACCACACTTTAACTATATAGTTATGTCAGTAGTAAATTGATGATTGTGTATTCAACATTTTGGGGATAATGATTCGTCTCTACTGTACGTACTGAGTTTGCAGAAACACAGGCACGTGCTTTTATCAGATGAAAACATGTCATGGTGTTTTAGATATTACAGCTAAATTTAATTCACTGGTTTAATAGTCATTAACAATGTTCAGTAACATTTTGCCACAATGATACTAGTACATATACACTCTATCCAATTTAGTATTATCTTTTTACCACTTAATTGGAAATATTGCAGAAATTATCTAATATATATTTATTAATTTTTCAAAATTAACCATGAAAACTATAAATATACTGAAGAGTTGCGCAGAGGATGTCGTCCGTGGTTTCCCACTTGGTAGCCTGTCAAGTGCATCAGTTATCATTCACGATACCATTCTGATCACAACAAACAATCAATAAGATACATTTTTTTTTTAACTACGCCGACAAAAACGTGACTATAAGCATCGAACAAGTCTCCTTTATGTTGTAGCTTTAATATAATTTTGACCCTCAGTGCAATTTTATAATACATAAATTGATACATTGGAATTCAACATGACTGTGTTATTCCGATGGGTGTATTGCAAGAGTTGATTGCGTGATGTTCCATGAGCCATATCATACGAGTGCGAGATAACCCTCTTGAGCAACACATTCATGTTATATTAGATTTTTAATATGCATCCTAACTATCCAATAACAGTCGAAATATTATTGAAAACAATAATAGTGTTGTAAATCGGTACATTTACACAAAATAAAATCAAAACACATATCACACAGGGATAGGCATGAATGCATATAGTGGCGTACCACAATATAAAGTTTCTTGTGTCATGTTAAAAAGGGTTTCGGTACATAAAGGAAATTTACAATACGTAATTTAAAAAAAATGTTATCTGTTTTTATTGCTTATGAATACTGAAAGAGATTGTGTAAGAATTTCTAAGCGTTTATAATAAATATGGACTGTGACATGACTTTGATGTTCCGATCGGTTTTATCACACATATCGATTGTGTTATGTTGACAGATTCAGATAAGTTACCTTTCCCTAAATTAAAGAATTTGTTATTTCGATGGCGTTCAATTTCGCCGTCGCATATTTCCTCTAAAGAAACCTAATTCAAAGAAAGTCTTAGACAGCTACACCGAATACGAATTTTCTTTTATTGAGTAGTAATAGTTATGCAAGTCTAGCATAGTTCGATAACGAAGAGGACGACTATATTTTCTTTGAGTGTTTTAAAACATAACAACACAAAAAAAGAGAATCATTTGAAACGCGTGCCCAACGTATGTATATAAGCTCAACGGGCGAATTTAAATGGAATGTTACTGTATAATTAGTATTTGTTTTGGTTCTAAAATGATATATATATTGGCCAAAACACATGGACAGTTGTTTTCTGAGACCTTGTTTACAAGAAAATGATAAAATAAAGTTAAACTCACAAAATATTATCATAACTAATGTGCTCGTCACGCTCTAAGATAGGTGACTATAAATCCGCCTGGTAGAAAGAAATGTATAGTAAACTATTTGCGAATTCATACGTTAACTACACGGGACGCTGAAATATTTGCACTAAGCAATATAAAGTAAACCCATATAGAATGAATTACAATGTACAACTGAAGAATTGAGACTTCGTATGACAATATCAGATTGGTTGCTGTGCGTATACTCTACAAGAACGTGTAAGTCCCTAGTAAGTGCTACATTGGATGAATGGTAACGTATACGTGATGAACTATTTCGCAATTTTGATATCAATATATTTGTTCGAACACATTTGATGTATTTATAATATCATTTCCCCCTTAAAATCAGAAATAAAAAAACATTTACTTCTTCCTTTGTTTCAAATTTAAAAAGGAAACCATTCTAACTATAACAAAATCACATGTACCACACTGTACCACATAACTATAAATACCAAAATTCATATTTTTCTATTTCAAAAACTTCGTCTTACATATTTCTTCTTCAATTCATTTAGTAATACTATTGTTTCTTTTTCGCAGCCATTAAAGGAAAAAGTAAAAAGTTACTTATTCAAACACCATAAGCAACTGGCATATCCAACTTATAACATATACATAGACACAACTGTATCACATTACCTTCGACATCATTTAACTTGTAAGTATGCTATAAAATATAAATTCCAATACAGAGCTTCTTCTGAGTGTTTCCAGTTCAATTTTGTTGCAGAAAAAACGAACAAATGAATAAAACAAGAGGATCTAACAGTTTCTACTTTAAATATTGTGTTATTATATATAAAACTGTAACACATAACTATGAAAATCGATGTAGTTATGATGATAACATATGTATTATTACACATCGCTATTATTTATATATTTAGCTATAATTAAGATCCTTCTATCGCCGCTAAATAATGAATAAGGAACCATATCATTATGTCTTATTCAAGCCGATTAAGAAAACGACATGTTGCAACTCGACCATGAATCTATCACGAATAATTGTATAACACCGCAAACATATTTATAAAGAGGATTTAATTTTACCTGTATACTTAAACACATTTGATGTACTATTGCTGATTATAAAAGATTGATACGCATCTGTTCCATAATGTTTGTTGTCGTAATAGAATTCATAACTTTACAGTTACTTAATTGTTCTAGTAGTGTGTAGTCAGTGAACTATAAAATTGTGTACAGAAACTAATGTATCTAAAATGTGTTGTTATTCGTTTGGAATTTGCTTTGTTTGAAGTGTTGGCATCAGGCGTGTCAAATTCCACTCTCTATTGAGATACTGTTTTTTTATTTTAATTATTGAAAGCAACAGTCGTTTGCTCTGTATCAAAATCATTTATTTTAATTCGTACCTCACCATTTGTCCAGATCGTCTTAAGCATTGGGACTCTAACGTATAACTTCGTTACTGTATACAATTATTCGAACCACTGTAAATACCATATAAAATGTTACTTCTTTCAGATTATTTCTTTTAAAGATGTAGGAAAGAAAGTGTTGTCATCGTATTCAACATATGAATTGTAAGATCTACAAAAGGAAACCAGACATGTGTAAAGGAAACTCAACTATGAAAATGTATGGTGTAGATGCGCGTGTATAACATAAAGACAACGGCCTATGAACGGGGAAAACGCCTGATTATACAACACAATCAGACATCTATCACACATTTAGCTAGTTGTATTAATTAAATATCAAATTGATATTTTTCAAAAACATTTACTATTCAAGTTGTAGCGTACCCCGATTCCAGCTAAATCATTAATGATTCGATTTTAGCTATTTGTAAGATATTAGCGGGGCATAAACAAAATAACGATTAGAACAAAAGTTTCGCTGTTCGGCTCCATTATGTCTATTCAGAATTGCGGGAATGATCGAGCGATAAGATCTTATCCGACACAAAACAAATATGAATGAAACGGCAGCTGACATGCTTATAATAGACCAACAATGAATTCTATAACAGCAGGTATAAATGGATTTCTTGACAATTGGTATTAAAATGATTGCAGTCATGGCGATAAAATATCGAATTCGTGTAGACAAATCGCAGTAAACTGATTAAAAGTATTACAAAATAGACAATTACAAAATGGTAACTTAACATGCGTTATCTTTACTGGCTTTGATATTTGAAAACGACTTACAATTGATCCAAGTTCGGCACTTCTTCAAACACACCGTCGTCTATGGTTTGAAGATAGTTGGCCAATAAGGACCTATTACAAAAACAATGTGCACTTAAATAAACCACGAGTATAACACTGCTATGAAAGTTGTAACCAAATACTTTAAATAAACTAATAATGTTTGAATATGCATATGCCTTTATATAGCAAAGACAAGCATGTGTCTGTATTTCAAAACCACAAGAGCAACAGCAAAAATTGTTAACAGTTTCATTGTTTAACAGCATTCTTATCAGAAAGCGCACTTTACCACGCTGTCTTAAGGGTAATATAAGACAAAGGAACAACAACAGAGAAATTTATTTTATTCAATAAAGCAGACGTCGGACTAATATATGTATACACTGACCGCTGGATGGTATGTATTTCAAGACAAATAATGCGTCTATTGTAACTCACAGATAGCGTAGTTGAGTCAAGCCCTTGAACGCCGTCCGAGAAATATTGCGTATTTGGTTGGAACTCAGGAACCTGAAGTAACAACAAACAACGTCATGTGAATACTTATGCAATCAATACATGTAAACCCATTTCAAATGTCCCCGGTGTTGATTTAAAGAACAACGAAAGTTAACAAGTTTTCGTTAATAATGTATTCAGATAAAGTACAGCCCAATGCCTTCTATAACATACTCTCGCACAGCAAGATTCTTGTAATGAGAAGTACCGATCTAAAAAGGTGCATAGTGCTGCTTAAAAAGATAAATAAACAAAGAACATAAGGTGTTTTTTTGATTTAGCAAACTGTAAATTTGCATTTTCGCGCTCGTTGAAATGGGAATATGGTAAAGCTTTTAACCGTTCAACGTCACTTTATATCTGTCTAAAAAGTGCTTATTATGAATAGGATGTATTAAAATTATTTTCGGCGACTTACGCCTGGTTCAATTGAGTCAAACGTTTAGGTTTCGTTTTTTAATATGCGAATACGGAATATCTACGGACATTGGCCGTTACTTGCGGCAAAAATATGGTTAGATAAGGAATGGACCCGCGTTAAGATAAATAGCCACATATTGAAATTCTCGCAAACACGAGATTAACCTTGAGTATTTTACAAATTTCATTAACTAAAGAAAAGAAGCGCCATTTAGTTTGAATATCGTTTGCTGTTAAATAATTACAGTATCAACGGCAAACACAATAATAACAAAATTGTTTTAAACCATAACAAACAACATAAGAATTACGGTTTGACAGTATGTGAATATACATATTTGATGAATTTGATACAAACATAGCATAAACACTGACTTAGTTTTAATCTAAACGCGCTGCAATAACACCTTTAAAACGAATTGCACGATTCTTATGGTGTTAAGGAAAGTATTTTAGGAAAGTATTTTTATTTGTATTTATGTTGATGCTTGAACTTAAATAGCGGTAATAAACATCATGACGTAACATGTGTATGTTGTTAAACACCAAACCTTTTGCATAAATGTATGTGTTTGTATGTTATTTGTTTTCTTTTCGTTACTTAAAAATGTTATGCAATATATGTAATCTGGCCGATGGTCTATACGTACACTTTATTCACTTGTACTGTTTAAGGACTATCCTACATTTCACTTGAAACGGGAATTTAATGTTATGAACTATCTGTATCATACAAAATATATGTTTTTAATCATATTTATTATGTTAAGATAACAATTAAAAAAAAACTTATGTCATGATAACAAGTGCATATATTATGTCAATTTAATACAGAAGTAAAAATGACGAGCTCAAGAAATATATTTTTCCTAAGACTTTTGTTCTATGATGAGGAACATTTAACATAAGCGCATGGAATGCCTTATGGTAATAAATCTAAACATATCCACATTTATTATCGATTTATCGTGTTTAATCACAATTGTTAGCATATTGCAACACTGGCTTTTGAAGTGCATATACACAGTTAACCAGATTACATTTCTCGTTGTTATGTGACTTGACATGCTTATTAAACCGACATCGATGATAACGAAAAAAAGAGGAATCATATAAATAAATCAAAGTACATGTGTTTAGGGACTAATTTTATGCGTAGTGTGAGGTAAGGCTATCGTTTTAACCGGTTTAATCGTCATTCATTTGCATTGACCATTCCGAGGCGCTGACCACAGCTTTAATCATTATTATATCATGTTGCGTAATGCATGTTGTTAATCGTATAATACTAGCTGACGGTAACAGGAATAACACTTCATATAATGTTTCTTGAATGTTATTACTTTTATATTCACTTCATTGTAACGAAAGTTGTATCTATTGAACTCATCATTTAAAACGTAATTGGACGGCTTTCTATGTGAGTTAAAGTGCTTAATATGATAAGGCGTGCCGTGTGATGAAATATATCATCATGATAAATCCATTAACAAATCAACAGTGGAACACACGTATGATATAACGTTCGTATTTGTTCAAATTATCACGGCGGTTTGTTTAAGGCATGAGTCATGCATTTGAATGTTCGACTTATGTATGTATTTGATTGAAAACAAAATCTTTTTCTTACATTTAAAAACGTACTTTACATCTCGTCAAGAAAGTTGCACGAAGGAGAGGCTCATGTTAACGCGTTTGTACAGTTTATTGAATTATATGAAATTTACGCTATTTTATTTGCTAAATAACTGTGTTTATTTACATTAAATATTAGAAGCGCTAAACGTCCGAATTCCAAACATATACGTTTAACATGTTCTCAATTTTATCTTCCGTCACATAGTTCTGGCGTTCTAACTGCGTTTTTCGGCGACCAAGGACGCGTTAAATTGCCCAAGGAAGCTGGGACGTCGTCGTGAGAACGCATGAAAAAGGGGTGTTATTACAGTAAGAAAGCCAGTCGTCGCCGAGCTTTCGCGTTTTAATGGCGATCTTTCCAAAACGCATAATTGTTGCCTGTAAAACGCCAAAAACAAAGCACTTTTGAAAAGTAGAGCATACGTACTAGATTCAACATGGAAGCACCGATAATTCGTATATTGACATCCACAGACTCTGAGGCGATAATTATGCGTTCCCAATACGTCTATGGGTTTGCAAGACCCTGTAGAGTTATTGATCGTAGTGCCGTCGCATTGCAAACGCCGATGTCGTATTTTAGTCGTAGAAGAAACGCCAAAAACGTAGTGAGGCCGCCATAACGTCCTAAAAGATCGTCGCGTTAATGCCGGTCAACCGCACAATACACGTTGTGAGGACGCGCAGAATGAGGGTTAAACGTCGCGTTAAATCGAAGTTAACAGAATGCAGGTATCGGTTGCTATGGTTGACAGAACATTTATTTCACTAGGAGAAACACGAATTGTTGTTCTAGTATAAAATCGGCGTTTTCAAAATTCGGAATGTTTTGTCGCAGTAAGGAGTCCAGTCTAGTCTAACGCGTGTATAAAGCACAATTAATGAATGAGTATAAACGAGGAAATCGGGTGAAATGGGGAAAATGAAATAATATTAATATAATTTAAACGTAGCATTTATCCAATAGGTTTATCATTCCTTGTAAGGTTTTACTGCAATTTTGTAATATAAAGTGCTGCTTAAGTTAAGTTTCTTCTTACAATCAGGTAAATTATTATATATTGATATTAATATTTGTATAAGTCATTTTTTGGAAAATTAAGTTTGATTGCGTGGAAGACAATTATTTTATTGATAATACAAATTGATGTTCTCTGCAAGTGCCTATGAATCAATATGTTGCGTTTGATACAGGAATACTGAACAAGAAATTATTAAATATAACATGCATTCCAACAATTAATACGTCAGTTTTATTTTCGCATATTATATTCGTCTATAGGTAATAATATTGTTCATAAATCATCATGACTGGATGTGTAATATTTCACAGACAACATCTTTAAGTCTTCAAATACATGGTTAGATATATCACAAAACACTGCAAACTATCTGTTTATCAATGCATTTTTGTGAAAGGTTTGGAAACAAGAAGTTTTCAACGAAAAACCTGCGTTAAGATCGAAATTCTTACGTCTGTTCGCAAATGATGCGTTTGGTAATGCAATGGTTTATTAAAACATTTGCATATACGAAACTTGAAACTTATAATGTATTTATATATTGTACAACGCCTATGCAATACTCTAGCACAGGAAGATTCTTGTAATGTGAAGTAGTGTTCTAAAGGGGATATTGCTACTTAAAAGAAAAGAGGCAATAGCTTGTAAGAAAGATCATGTGTTAAGTGTGATTTGTGGTTAATTCAACTACACATTTGCGTAATCGCTCTTGTTATAGTGGGATTAAGGTAAAGCTTTTAAGCGTTCATCATCAGTTTATCTTTGTCAAAAATTGCTTAATTGTCAATAAAATATATTTAAATTATTTTGGCAACTTGCTTCTCGTTCGATAGCGTTAACCGTTTCGTATTTGTTTTTGGAATTTGAAGTAACGGAAAGACTACAATTACCTCTGTCTTTTATGTTGGACTTTTTTAATATAAAAAAAAAATCTTTTTCCTATGTCCAAAATAAAGAGAACACAACAAATAATGAGAATAAAAATATAAACCTGGCAGTTAATGTCGTTTGATGCTTTTATTTATTTGCGTATCACGATAGCAATCATGACGATGACGATGATGCGATCAGATAGTGAACACACCACAGATATAAACGTTTCAAATTCTTATACAGATTCAAAACGTATCGGTTTTCGGAAATAAAATCGATTCCGTTCCAATAGTAACCATTAACGCTTAGGGTAAGAAATATTGTAAAAAACAAATTGAATGTTAAGTTTGTATTGGTCAAATGATTCCCGTTAGCCTAAAATACTCAAAGTGTGATACTATAAAACGTATATTATTTTTATTTAAAATCAAATATTTTTCGCTACTTTTCATTATTTAATTATTAAAAGAAAATATTGAGAAGTAATATGTTTAAACCAAATCAAGTTTATCGTTGCATATATGAAATTAAATGTGATTCCCCGTTTTTTTTTTAAATCTTTTTTTTTCAATCACTATCTTTTATACAGAAATTTGCACAAATACCTCAATTCTACTTTAAATTTACAACTATACATATACAGCCTACATAAAACAATTAAAAATCATATAGGAAACACTTTAAATCACGTGAGAAAATGTAAAATTGCAAAGGGAAGTTCAATTGCGCACACAACTTTCAAATGAAAAACAGACAATAATTAGTAGGCGAAGATAATCAGTTAATGATCACAAGCTTATGTCAAATACTTTGTAATTATAAAGGCATATTAAAAAGATGAAGTATACTTAAGTTTGCAAAATTTCGCGTTCGCAAAAGTCTTCCAGTGAACGGTTTTTATAAATGGAATTTTATTCGATTTAAGCAACGTGTTAGTTTTCTAATCACGTTTTGTAAAATGTTCTTAAATATTCTTTTAATAATGTGTTTGTATTTGAAAACGACAAACAGTGACGCGTCAGTCTAAAGCAAATAGAAAATTACGAAATAATAACTTCACATGCGTTATGCATTGGGTGTGAACTCTGAAAACGTCTTACAGTTCCTCGAGATTCGGAACTCCTTTGAACGCATCTTTTGGTATGGATGAGAGCTTGTTGTTTTCTAAATACCTGAAAAAAAGTTAACTGGAGTTAACAACAATAATTATACTGCTACGAAACAAATAATCAAAGACTTTAAATAAGCTTAGAACTGGCTATCATGCTTCCGCTGATGGCCTTCAAAAAAGAAATACTATATTTAATCCACACGTAGCAACAACCAGACTATTGCACAGTTCAATTGATAAACATCACTCTTCCAACAAAGCGAGGAAAACCTCGCAGTCAAAAACACAATGTGAAGAAAAGGGCACACAAAGTTTAGCACTTGTGTATTGTTTGTATAATTTTATTGAGATTATAAATTAAGGAATGTGTTCTGTATGTATTATCTGATTATTATTATTATCTGACGCGAATATTAAAACAGTCAAATTATATAATACTACGTTTCTGTATATATTTTTTAGAATTAATTATCTAACAATTACTGACTACAAAATATGGACATGCATGTTCATTCTCTAAGTTAGCGTTTGTCAGTTTATTAATCGGTTTTTAGAACAAATAAGAAATTGGTTCCTTATTAATTAATTCGAGGATGAAACAGACACCTAATCAACAATAAGTACATATGAGTCGAAATATATGTAAACTATCATTCTTGAAATAATCGACATCATGTAAAATAATTGCCATAGTAATGGGTAGGGGATACAACCACTGGAACCACTTCTTGTTCCGTATCCCGCCCCGAAAAAGAACCAACATTATGACCAAAGCAATTTGTGTAGAAATTTGCATAATATAACACTTGAAACAAATAATGTATTCATTTATAGAACAGCGCAATGCCTTCTATAACATACTCTCGCACCGCAAGATTCTTGTTATGAGTAGTACCTGTAATGATCTAAACAGGTGAATAGTGCTGCTAAAAAAAGAAAAAAAAAGAAAAAGATCATATGGTGTTTTTGTGGTTGAGCAACCTGTTAATTTGCATAATCGCGCTCGTTAAAATGGTTAAGCTTTTAACCGTTCATCATCACTTTATCTCTGTCACAAAAATGCGGATTGTCAATATAATATATTATTTTCGGCGACTTGCGCCTGGTTCAATTACGTCAAATGTTTTCGTTTTGTTTTTTAATATGCGAATACGGAATATCTACGGTTGTTTATTGCGGTAAAATATGGTAAGTTAAGGAATGGACCCTTATTAAGATGAATAGCCACACATTGAAACACTCACAAACACGAGATTAAACTTGAGTCTTTTTACCGATTTTATTAATTGAAGAAAAGAAGCACCATTTAGTTTGATTATCGTTTGCTGTTTAATAATACAATTATCAAGGGCAAACACAATAATAATATTAGTGGTTTAAACCATACAAAACATATAATGACGGTATGCGAATATACATATTTGATGAATATGATACAAACATATGATATAAACTGACTAACTTTTCATCTAGACGCGCTGCAATAACACCTTTAAAACGAATTGCCCGGACGAAATGTTCTGATTGTGTAAAGGAAAGTATTGTGGGAAAGTACTTTTATTTGTACTAATTTGAACCAATTAATGATCGTTATACTACTCATTATTTTCAAAACACAATGTAACATAGCATGGCTGTAATAACTTATAAGTTATAAGCCAAATATTTTCAAATACTTTCAGAAGGAAAACACAATTCATTGCTTAAATTATAAACATACAGACTGATTTAATAAGGTGACTTGTGTCCTTAGGTCACACATTTACTCTTATTCCACGTGTCTACTCACTAAGGATAAATGACAAAAATTGCACCCAAATACCCAGGTGCGCAATATCACGTTCTTTTTTATTTTAGAAAATAATGTGTATGAATAAATTATTATTAAGTTAATTTCGTCATAAGTTCAAAAAAAATATTGTTTACTTAAAGGGCTTTAGCTCTTCGATTATGTGAAAACATTATTCAAAATACCCAGGTCCACAGGAACACTCGCTAAAAAAATAAGTTTTACCACTCTTAACAAATAGTTTTCGAGTTACGGGCGGTAAAAACAATCCGTAATAAGACGGATGGGTTGATAGAGATAGGCACATCAATAAGCCATCTCGACCCGCTGAAAGAAGGTAGACAAAAACAGGCATAACATGCAATGTATGCATACGCATTTTGATTTATGATTAATAGAAGAACCTAAACGTACCCTATCGGTAAAGAGCAGTCATCTACGCTCGACCGCTGGATAATGCACTACACTTTATCATACACTTTTTTTGGTGCGTTTAAAAGAATTAACAAAGTACTGATATACTTTTTTGTTACATCAGTAAATGTAGTATTACAATGATGATAAAATCATCAAGAACTATTTTTGTTAAATCCATTTTTATAAAATGGGAAGAAAATTTTACTTTCAGTAGTGGGATGATTCCCCATTTTATTAGGCGGGATTCTTTACCATACGGTTTTCCCCCATTTTCTGAAATGGGAAAGAAATAAGATGGGGAAATATGAAATTTAAATAGTTATAATAAATGTATTAAAAAGAAACTATTGGGCAATACTACGTATAAAACTAAATCAAGTTATTTGTTGCATATATTTCAAAAAAATAAAAAATTTGCACATTAAAATGTTTTTCCCCATTTGCAAATTGTTTAAATTGTTTCCATCAATATCTTTCAAAAGATAATTGACACAAGTACATCAATACTGCTTAAAATGTAAAACTATAAATCAAAAAGCCTACTTAAACAATTAAACATATATCGATATTTTTTTCCATGCATACCGTGGGGAAATATTTCATAATTTAATCAGAAAATCAAATCAAAATGAACAACGAAAATCTCATGAGAAAAGGGAAAAATCTACTGGGAAGGCTAATTTTGCAGACAACTTTCATAATGAAAAATTCAGTCATTTAACGCGAAGATAATCAGTTATTGATCACAAAAAGCATATATCCAATACTTTTTCGTATATATGCATATTAAAAAGATAAAGAATACGTTTAGCAAAATTTCGATTTCGCTAAGGTTTTCCGGCCAACGTTTAAAAAATAAATATTCAATTTAATAAACGTTTCCTATCAAGTTTTATAACATAACACTGTCATGCTATCATGTATTTTGTATCTTTATATGAAGTGCAAAGGCATTGATTGATCAAGTGGTCATAATTATACAACAACCACAACAATAACAACAACATTTATTTCACCAATAAAGCTTACAATAAAGCTTCTAGCCTACAATTGTAAAAAAAATCTGCTGGCTCAGATGACTGTATTTTATTAGTTGATGGGTAAGGTATGTTAGTTGATAAAAGAGGGAGCAATCTATTAATCGTATTGAGATTTATTTATAGTATGAAATCTGTAGACTATTCGTGTTCATTTATTAATTTATTGAATGAATACAATTTAGTATGGATATAGTTTTTACGTAAAAAAATGCTAACAATTGAAATAAATAATAATAAAAAAATATAGAACAATTTAATAGGCAGAGTCTTATGGATACTGTGAAAAAGTTCCTATAGTACTGTAGAATGTATGCGTATAACAAATATACGTGTATATATCTTCACTTACAAGTATAAATATCAGATATTTTGCATGAAAGACAAAGACACGCAAATATAAAGAACATTCAAACTTAAAGCATATAAATGACATACAAACTCAAGACAGACATAAGTTTATGCAAATACATAATGTTTTATATAGCAAGATTTTAGTAAATGATAAACACATGGTAATAGTTAATCTATGAAAATAATTAACACATGGCAATAGTAAATCCGTGAAAAAAACTTTGTAATGAGTAAAGTCTTTAAACGATTAACCACTGATAAGTTCTTTCCTTAAATTGTTTGCGTGGTATAATTATATATTTCGCTATATTTGTTAGCTCACTTATATTATTTGTGGACATTAGGATCTTAAATTTCGTTATCGTTTGCCATCCGCAATAATACGGTTTAAAGAATTTCATTCTTGGGTGAAAATTTAGGGGACACGTCAGTGTACAATAATATTCGCTTTTAATTAAATTTGAGTAACATATTTTGCATTTTCTATTTTCTTTATTTATATTATACTAGCGCCCTTGTTCAATTTCTAGGTTGTGCGACTGTAGCCTGAATCTTAAAGCTGTTTTATATTTACTTTGTTTTATTATGTGTATGTATGGTTCGAAATTCAAGAATACTTTTAAATATGCAGTATGTCTACCAGATTGGGTATTATTATTTTGCCAGTTCTGTTTGAATTGATCTAATATTCTGAGTTTTATTATATCTAGTGACGTTATAACAGTGTCTTGGGTTATCCATAACTCCGCAAGACCTGTTTGTTCTAACATTTCTTTTATGTGTGATGCCCAGTAATTTTGATTGTAATTGACTTCCTTTGCTGCGTCGGTTTTTAGCATCAGATAAACCTTTTTTATTATCATGTTTCTTGTAAATTAAGAATTGTCATCCAGTATCGAAACATAACACATTTTCTGTGTTCATACTGTATTATTCTTCTAAGTTCGCAATACAAGCCCATAAGATTTGTTGAAGTTTTCAGGAATAGTAATTTTCCTAAAAAAAATCAATAGGTGTGTTCATTGTCTTTTGACGTATGTTGATACTTCAGCCGAATAGTTTAGAATTGGACTTATTAATATGTCAAAACACTTTATTTTGTCATGTGTTTGAAATTAATATTGATTGAAAACGGAGAAAAGTTAACGCATTGCCTTTGATTCCTGTTCTGATATGCATTTTTAAGTTCTGTTCCAGCTTCCGTTTCTGAAAAATAAAATAACTCCTAAATATTTAAAATATGACACAACCTCAAGTTTTTTGCAATATATGTTGCGAATAAAACTTGATCGTCTGCGTACAGTATGAAAACTAATTTAAGTTCATTGATTAAAAATATATCATTAATATTAGAATTTATATTATTTAAAATATCATAAGTATAAACAAACTATCATCATCTGATAATTAGTTTTAACACTTTTCTCTAAAAGGATAAAATAGTTTAATTAATAAAAAAGTTATAATGCAAATCGTAATCGTTGTTGGTACATTATTTTGTATATATATAATCATGTATTCGGTTGAATATATAAGCACATTCCTGAATACACTTTTAAGGATTTAGCACTGAAACATGACCTTTCGATGTTACGTTCTTTCTTTGCATATTTCCAATTGTTATGGTGTTCTTGATCCTAAATCAAAGTTTGAGCATATTATACCGAACAAAAAGGATTCTCAGACATTGCAAGTTGCCAAACCTCCATTTTTGTTGGACGCTTTTTTTGCAAATTTTAGTCAAATAAACTTAATAATGAATAAGCAAGACGTATTTTTAATGACTGAAAGAAATCGGTTCCTAAATAGCTTATATTTCCTACATAAAAACTATTTTTCATATTAAATAATTCAAACTGTCCAAATGTTAAAATACCACTGTGTGGTATATATTTATAAATAAATGCATCATACATGCGTTTATAATAGTAAATATTGTGTAACAAGTGGAATAAGGAAACCAAACACGAATCAATCACACATCATTAGTCATTTGTAAACTCTAAAATGTTTCCTTTATTGAAAAATCGACACATATTTTAGTTTCACCGCAGTGCAATATAATGTTCCGGCTTCACTTGCATTGGCAAAGCCAACACTTACCTCCGCAATACATATCTCTTTAAATAAAACTGTTGCGTATGTACCGCTATACTTTATTTTGACCAAATGTTCGTCGTGAATCGTTTTTACTCGGAAAACGTTCGGATTGACGGTCTTATAAGAAATAAGACGAAATTGCACACAGTTCATATTACAGTTCAAAGACCTTAACTAAATATCTGTTCGTAGGACACGGATGTTTCCATATGCAAATGTAATATAAAAACTTCACTTGTCCAAGAAATAAACCAAAGCAAACAAAATTAACATGGTGGTTATTATATTTGTTTGAAGTCTTACCCCTCTTGCTGTCATACTTTTTGATCAGAAAGACTTACAGGGTAAATATTTAAATGTCACTCCCGCTTTGATTGAAGCATTAAGTTGTTCGTGTTCTATTAACTACTAGTTTAAACATTGAAAATGTAACTCATTTTATATAGACACATGGTATAAACACAAGCTGTTGTCGAATTATATACAAAATCGGCGCATATGTGTATGTTATACAATTTACTTACAATTCATTTTCAGGGTAATGGTGGAGATCTTGAAACATTTTAAATAACGCTATGATTATCTGATATTTGGAAAACAATGTGTCATTGTTATTTTATTCACGAGGACAATTGTTTATTTATAATTGTGAAAAAATTAGTCTAAAGTATTTTACTCATTGAATATTATTCCTCGTTCCAAATTAAAAAAAATAAATAATGATTTATTGCTCCAAATAGTTTAAATTTGGCTATTTTGCATTTCAAGTTAAAACTGCATATTTTCACTGCGGCAACTTAACATATATACTCGTTATATTCTACTCCTCTGATCAAGTTCCTGACTAGACTAGCCCATTAATGAATACGTTGCCCTCACGTCAAATGAATGATGTTGAATGATGAAGTTAATGATGAATGCATATGAAGATGAAGATAATGATTATTATGATAAAAATGATGATGAAGAAGAAGAAGAAGAAGAAGAAGAAAAAGAAGAAGAAGATGATGATGATGATGATGATGATGATGATGATGATGATGACGACGACGACGACGACGACGATGACGATGATGATGATGATGATGATGATGATGATGATGATGATGGTGATGATGATGATGATGATGATAATGATGATGACGACGAAGACGACGACGGAATATGGAGAGCGGTGGGGTTTCCATAGGTGGGTAGTAACAGTCTTAATAGATTATGTAATTGTATAAATTATAATAATACAATAATACTTGTAATACTAATTCTTATTTATTCGGTAATGTGACAATGTAGTTCAAAAAAAAAATCTACGATAAGTGGTTTGTGGCCGAATATATATTCGGTGTAACAATGAGTTTTGCACACGGCATTTATGCAGCAAAGATAGCCGTTTGCATGGGAATATCGATAGTTTAAATTCTGATAATTAACCAAGGCACTAAAATCATGGAGAAAGGATGGTTGGGTAACGATTAGAACCATGTGGCTCTTGTTGTGAATTTTCAATTAGTAAACAATCTTTATTTCAGTGTGGTTCACTCATGAGTGCACCAGCACACACACGAAAAAGTCACGAGGTCGGCATGTTGACAACACAATGGCAGTTGACGGCAGTTAAGAAGGTAATTACAGTTCAGCTTTGCTTAACGGGGCTGGCAGATAATAGAAATGCCGTTAATTGTCGACGATATGGGCGGGTCGAAAATACATTTGAAAGCCAGTGTTATATGAATAAACATTATTTGTGTTATTAACAAAAAGGTTTGTTTGAGAGGGTAGAGCAAATAAACATCATGAAGGAGGACTGAAACAATAGTCTTCAATAATTTATATAGATATTTAAAAAGCTATCTTAATATACCTTAAGGACAGAAGGTAGTGATTGAAACTGGTTGGCATATGGGAATTCATACCGTTTTATTATTCACAGAACTCGCTCTGTTGATGATTAATTCCACTTGTTTATGCTATGCCCTTTGTAAGAACCAAATTAGGAAGCATTTGTTGTTTCATGGTCAAACTATCGAAATCTGAAACAGTTTTAAAAAAAGCTAAATGTGTAACGCTTTGTTGTAAAACAAGAAATGACTTTTTGTATTCATGTTGAAGCTTGAACTTAAATAGCGGTAATTTACCTCATGACGCAACATGTGTATGTTGTTAAACACCACACCTATTGCATAAATGTATGTGTTTGTTTGTTATTTGTTTTCTTTTCGTTACTTAAAAATGTTATGCGATATATGTAATCTGGCCGAAGGTCTATACGTACACTTTATTCACTTGTACTGTTAAAGGACTATCCTACATTTCACTTGAAACGGGAATTTAATGTTTTGAACTATCTGTATCATACAAAATATATGTTTTTAATCATATTTATTATGTAAAGATGAAAATTTAAAAAAGCTTTTGTCATGATAACAAGTGCATATATTAAGTCAATTTAATACAGAACAAAAATGACGAGCTCAAGAAATATATTTTTCCTAAGACTTTTGTTCTATGATTGGGAACATTTAACATAAGCGCATGGAATGCCTTATGGTAATGATTCTAAACGTATGCACATTCATTATCGATCCATCGTGTACATCCTGTATATTACGCGTTGTTATATGAAGTGACATGCTTATTAAACCGACATCGATGATAACGATAAAAATAGGATTCATATAAATAAATCAAAGTACATGTGTGTAGGGACTAATTATATGCGTAGTGTGAGGTAAGGCTATCATTTTAACCGGTTTAATCGTCAATCATTTGCATTGACCATTCCGAGGCGCTGACCACAGCTTTAATCATTATTATATCATGTTGCGTAATGCATTTTGTTAATCGTATAATACTAGCGGACGGTAACAAGAATTACACTTCATATAATGTTGCTTGAATTGTATTACGTGTACTCTTATTTTCACTTTATTGTAACGAAAGTTGTATCTATTGAACTCATCATTTAAAACGTCATTGGACAGCTTTCTATGTGAGTTAAAGTGCTTAATGTGATAAGGCGTGCCGTGTGATGTAATATATCATCATGTTCAATCCATTAACAAATCAACAGTGGAACACACTTATGACATAACATTCGTATTTGTTCAAATTATCACGGTGGTTTTTTTAAGGCATGGGTCTTGCATTTGAATGTTCGACTTATATATGTATTTGATTTAAAACAAAATATTTTTCTTACATTGAAAAACGTACTTTACATCTCTTGTATGACATAATCAAATACAAGGTTATACTGCAATTTTGAAATATAAGGTGCTGCTTAAGTTAAGTTTCTGTTTACTTACATATAAATTATTATGTTTTGATATTATTATTTGTATTTTTTGGAAAATAAAGTTTGATTGCGTGGAAAACACTTTTTTTTATTCATAATACAAATTGATGTTCTCTGCAAGTGCCTATGTCTCAATATGTTGCGTTTGATAAGGAATAATGAACAAAAAATAATTGAATATAACATGTATTCCAACAATTAATAAGTCAACTTTATTTTCGCATATTATATACGTCTATAGGTAATACTATTGTTCATAAATCATCATGACTGGATGTGTAATATTTCACAGACAACAGTTTAAAGTCCTCAAACACGTGGTTAGATATATCACAAAACACAATGCAAACTATCTGTTTATCAATGCATTTTTGTGAAAGTTTTGAAAATAACTATTCCTCAAAGAAAAACATGCGTTAAGATCGAAATTCTTACGTCTGTTCGCAAATAATGCATTTGGTAATGCAATGGGAAATTCAAACATTTGCATATACGAAACTTGAAACTTTTATTGTATTCAAATATTGTACAACGCCATTTTCGTCTATGCAATACCCTAGCACATGAAGATTCTTGTAATGTGAAGTAGTGTTCTAAAGGGGACATTTCTACCCTAAAAGAAAAGAGGCAATAACTAATAAGAAAGATCATGTTTTAGGTGTGATGTGTGGTTGATTCAACTACACATTTGCGTAATTGCTCTCCTTATATTGGAATTAAGGGAAAGCTTTTAACCGTTCATCATAAGTTTATCTTTGTCGAAATATTGCTTGATTGTCAAGAAAATATATTTAAATTATTTTTGCGACTTGCTTCTGGTTCGATAGCGTCAACCGTTTAGTGTTTTTTTTTGAATTTGTAAATACGGAAAGACTACAGTTACCTCTGTCTTTTATGTTGGACTTTTTTTTTCTTACAAAAAAGATATTCTTCCTATGTCTAAAATAAAGAAAAAAACAAGAAATAATGAAAATAAACATGTTAGCCTGGCAGTTAATATCGTTTGATGCTTTTATTTATTTGTATATCACGATAGCATTACGATGACGATGATGTGATAAGATAGTGTACACACCGAAGATTTCAAAGTCTCATACAGATTCAATACGTATCGGAAATAAAATCGATACCGTTCCAATAGTAACCAATAACGCTTAGGATAAGAAATATTTTAAAAGACAAATTAAATGTTAAGTTTGTATTGGTCAAATGATTTCCCTTAGCCTAAAATACTATAAGTGTTATACTTTAAAACGTATATCATTTTTATTTAAAATCAAATATTTTTTCGCGAATTTTCATTATTATTAATTATTTAAAGAAAATATTGAGAAGTAATATGTTAAAACCAAATCAAGTTTATCGTTGCATATATGAAATTAAATGCAACTTTTTCCTATTATGATACGATTCCCCGTTTAAAAAAAAAATCATTTTTTTCAATCACTATCTTGTATACAGGAATTGGCACACATACCTCAATACTGCTTTAAATTTACAACTATACATAAACAGCCTACATGAAACAATTAAAAATCATATAGGAAACACTTTAAATCACATGAGAAAAGGTAAAATTGCAAAGGGAAGGTCAATTGCGCACACAACTTTCAAATGAAAAAACAGACAATAATTAGTAAGCGAAGATAATCAGTTCATGATCACAAGCATATGTCAAATACTTTGTTATTATAAATACAAATTAAAAAGATGAAGTATTCTTTAGTTTGCAAGGTAACGCATTCGAAAAGGTTTTCCAGTGAACGGTTTTTATAAATGGAATTTTATTCGATTTAAGAAACGTGTGAGTTTTCTAATCACGTTTTGTAAGATGTTCTAAAATATTCTTTTAATAAAGTGTTTGTAATAATAAAGAAGGGATGTAGTTGATGCGTGTTAGTAATTTCATTTCATCGTGCCTCAAAAAGTTGTAACTCTGTTGCTCTGGTCTCCTTCCTACCATTGAGTAATTAAATAGTAATTAAATTAAATGCGTTTTAATTCCCTTTTATTACTGTTTAATTTGAGTTGCAATGCTTTGAGGTTAAATTTTATTTTCACTTATATGTATCATGAATATTGCTGGGCCAAGTGTGAGGTTGAGCGCTCTTTAACCGGTTTAAACCCCCAATGCTTAGCATTGACCGTTCCAAGGCGGCGACCCCAGCTTTATTCTACTATGTGTGTATGTTGTTTCGTTTTGTGCCGTACTGTACCGTTTTGGCAATTGGTTCCTTGCCATAAATAAAGGGCCACAAAAGTGGGTATGATAGAATTGCAATACTGCTGCAGTTTCTGGAGTTTCACTTCTTTATATTGTATTTGAAAACGACATACAGTGATGCGTCAGTCTGAAGCAATTAGAAAATTACGAAATATTAACTTCACATGCGTTATGCATTGGCTGTGAACGCATCCTCTGGTATGGATGAGAGATCGTTGTAGCCTAAATTCCGGAAACAAAAGTTAACTGAAGTTATCATACTCTCGCACATCAAGACTTTTGTTATGAGAAGTACCGGTCATTATCTAAACAGGTGAATAGTGCTGCTAAAAAAGAAAAATAACAAAGATTATAATGTGTTTTTGTGGTTGAACAACCTGTACATTTGACATAATCGCCCTCGTAAAAATGGTGAAGCTTTTAACCGTTCATCATCACTTTATCTCTGTCACAAAAATGCGTATTGTCAATAGAATATATTATTTTCGGCGACTTGCGCCTGGTTCAGCTGCGTCAAACGTTTACGTTTTGTTTTTTAATATGTGAATACGGTATATCTACGGTTGTTTCTTGCGGCAAAAATATGGTTAGATAAGGAATGGACCCTTATTAAGATGAATAGCCACATATTGAAACTCTCGCAAACACGAGATTAAACTTGAGTCTTTTACAAATTTCATTAATTGAAGAAAAAAAGCGCCATTTAGTTTGAATATCGTTTGCTGTTTAATAATAAAATTATCAATTGAAAACACAATAATAATATTAGTGGTTTAAACCATACAAAACATAAGAATGACGGTATGCGAATATACATATTTGATGATTTTGATACAAACATATGATATAGACTGACTTACTTTTCATTTAGACGCGCTGCAATAACACCTTTAAAACGAATTGCACGGACGAAATGTTCATATTATGTTAAGAAAAGTATTGTAGGAAAGTACTTTTATTTGTACCAATTTGAACAAATTAATGATCGTTATACTACTCATTATTTTCATAAGACAAGGTTACATAGTATTGCTGTAATGACTTATAAGTTATAAGCCAAATACTTCGAGAAGAAAAACACAATGCATTGCTTAAATGATAAACATACAGACTGATTTAATAAGATGACATTAGTGTCATTAGATCACACATTTACTCTTATTCCACGTTTGTACTCACAAAGTTCAAAAATAATATTGTTTACTAAAAGGGCTTTAACTCTCCGATTATGTGAAAACATTTTTCAAAATACCCAGGTAGACAGGTTCACTTGCTTATAATAAGTTTCACCACTCGTATCAAATAGTTTTCGAGTTACTGGCGGTAAAAACAATCCGTAATACGACGGATGGATTGATAGATAAGGGCACATCAATGAGCCATCTCACCCCGCTTAAAGAAGGTAGACAAAAATAGGCATAAAATGCAATGTATGCATACGCATATCGATGTATGATCACTAGAAAAACCTAAACGTACCCTATCGGTAAAGAGCAGTCATCTACGCTCGACCGCTGGATAATGCACTACACTTTATCATACACTATTCATGGTGCCTTTAAATAAAGTAACCAAGTACTGATGAATTTTTTGGTTACATCAGTAAATGTAGTAATACAATGATGATAACATCATCAAAAACATTTTTGTTTAATCATTTTTAGTTGTTCGCTTGAGAACAACTAAGGTTATGAGCAGGTTTTCTAATCCAGAATTCCTAGTGATTAAAACCCTGGTTCCCTTCCGCATCCGCGCCGAGAAAGAGTTCGCGGCGCGTTTTCAGTTTTTGAACTACAATTATTTACAAAAAGCCACATAATATGAATAGTGTGTTAAATGGACTAACTTATAACGGATTGTATATAGAAAAAAGTAAAAAACAAATGTTTAACTAACGTGTCGCGGAAGAGTATGTTTATTTAATGATTAAATAGTCCACTATATGCTTCGTCAGTCACGTAGTATTTTTGTGCATCTCAGATAATTCAAAATCTAAGGCTATTAATAGATCAGGGAACATAAAACTACTGCGCGGCGCGGAAGAGTATGTTTTACATAACATGTTTGCGTCATAAAAATAGTCCACTGCGTGTTACGCTAAAATCGCATAACACAGCTCTCCTTAAAGGTCACAGGTGCAGGACAGCAAATAGATGCATTCGCGAAGACGCAGCGGTACCTGTAAATGAAATACTCACATGCGCGCGTAGCACAGCAGCTGAGGCTATTTATAAGCAACCTTGATAACAGCCGATACCTTATCAGATCAACGGGAGAAAAACGGATAACCCAAATACCGTTTTACTAAGTGATAAACAAAGCATTATTTCATTTTGTAAAGCAGAAAAAAAGTAATAACAGAAAAATGTTTTATTATAATATGCATATAAATTCCATTTCATTATTGTTTCATAATGATACGTTATACGCTGTTAATTGAGAAAAATCGTGACAATCGGAAATAATTTATTCATATTCGCTTGAACTCAAAACACATTTCATTGGGTAAATATGCGATTAACAAGTGACAAAAACAAAAACAATTTAACTTTACACGAGCACTCGGTACTTACTTCCACGCGTAATCGCCATAAACGCCCCATAAGGCAATATAAAATCCACTGATTAGTGATACTGATTACAGGGCTGGGACTTGTATTGAAATTTATGTAAGGAATCATCATATATCAATTTTCTGTGTTTTAAAGGCATATCGACAATGTATGTTACCCTGATACTGTGTCTGCTATATATATAAGAATGTTGTTGTAAAACTGAATTGAAGTGATATTAATAATTTACCCTCACATGTAACAGCGTAATAAACACTTATCTGCGTTTCCACATGTACCGGCATAATGCGTAATCTGTTGGGAGGTGTAGATTCTCAAAGCGGATCGACGTTTTTGTTACTTAACACCAGAATCAAATTTAAAGAATGAATAAGGGATATTACATTGTTTAATCCCCACGAAAAAACACTACCTCTGATCAACAGGTATGGAGAGATGTCGAGAGTCCAATACACTATCACTAAGGTTCTCAACAGGTAGCGGCGATTTATCCTGTATTCTCAATTCCACGCGTGATAGCAATATTCAGCGTAAATGCTGACTTAGAAATAAAGTAAGAACATTAACGTTTCTAAATTATTTAATTCAAAATAGTTGTGTTTTTGTTCACTTGTTAGTCGCATATCCACCGCATGAAATGTGTGTTATTACAATCAAACCACACAGTCGTGTTCGTAGATACAAATTATCCTATGGTAGATCACATAATGTGTGTCCTCACATGGCTTTTTATGAGTTTATTTCTTCATCATCGAAATATGTGGTATGTCTATATTCGACTAACATGCAGTTTTCTGTCGACACATTCAAATCACACTTTCATAGCCGCGCCACACGAACATGGGTCTTATCGCGTTTCAGCCAGAGTTGCTCAAGCCCAGCCTACGCAATTGCGCAGTCTGGTCAGAGGTGACACTGCTATAAAATCACGCAAGGTTTAATGGTCTCTTTATGCATCTCCTTGCCAGACTACGAGATGCGCAGGCTGGTCCATAGCTATGCTTGCCGCATATGGCATAAGACCCATTTTCGCATGACGCGGGTCTTTAAAAATCTTATTGCGTATTGTAAATGACACATTTTTGCACAATGCTTTTTAATATAAAATTGTATTCAAACTGTGTTATTTATAGCAAACTGGCACATAAGGGTAGCTTATTCAGTTGTCCAGGAAAGATTTCCAGATGGGCTGACCGAATACGGCAAACATTTGTGGTTAGATAATACAACGATTTCCCTCTTGTCGTGACACTTTACTTCTTCATTACTTTGTTTATGCCCTCTTTTAAAAAAGGGGGTATATTGTTTTTGGCCTGTCTGTGATTCTGTCTGTGATTCTGTCTGTCATTGTGTCTGTCATTCTGTCCCAAAACTTCAACCTTGGTTAAAGTTTTGTCATAACTGTTGCAATATCGATCATAGGAACTTGATATTCGGCATGCATGTGTATCTCATGGAGCTGCACATTTTTAGTGGTGAAAGATCAAGGTCAAGGTCATACTTCAAAGTCAAAGGTCAAAAAATATCAACGCGGCGCAGTAGGGGGCATTGTGTTCTGACAAACACATCTCCTGTTTGTTTTCTAATCTTGAAAGAAAAACTATATATCAACGTTTATCTTGGACTTTTTGTGTCTATGTATCGTTTGAACATGCAGAGAGTAGTCAGGAATTTCTTACACTGAACAGTGTTACATCCTTAACGCTTTGCACAGACGCAGTGATGCGGCCAAAGTTCTATCGATTCCACCAATTAAATATTCGAATGTATTCATGCGGGTCTGCTGGCGTTATGAAGCGGTCATTTATGGTAACACGCTTGGTAAAACAACTACCCCGAAAAAGTGTTCTATACCGATGTTATACCGAGGTCAGAGACTGGTTGACACTGTGTGAACTGCTAGGGTAACAGGTTATGCATCAAAAAAGTATGAGTCAACAGTGCTGTCTTTATGACTACCTTATTCGTGAGTAAACAGTTTTGCTCGCGATTTATTTGTTATTTAATTTCATCAACTGTCTTCTTGTATATATTGAATTTTATATGGTGCCAAAAAACAAAAAAGTTTTGTAAAGGGATTTTCCATCATGAAATTATATTCTTAGTGTGATAGATTTCGATACTCTACCAATATTCATTTAATATTATGGTTATTGCAAGTTTTATGTTATATTTACTGGTTCTCATTGTACATTTTTTTTATATTATCCATGCTTTTAGAACGTCTAAAAAGGGACATGTTATTATTTTGTCTAAGTTATCTCTATAAAATCATTATGAATGTAAACAGTGCACACACATCTCGACCTGTGCGTTAAACACAGTCTTTGTATATTTGAATGGGTTGTGTATATTATAAACTTGCGATTCAAAAAGCGATAACTTAATTTTAAAAATGAGTTGCGTCTAAGGTTATGCAATAGCGAACAACTTTGGTGCTTTCAGCGCTTTGATTATATATTGAGAAGAAAATTCCACTCTCAGTAGTGGGATTGTTTCCCATATATAAAGCGGGATTCTTTACTATCCGGTTTATTCCCCATTTGTTTTAATGGGAAAGAAATAAGATGGGGAAATATGAAATTTAAATAGTTATAATAAATGTTTTAAAAAGGAACTTTTGAGCAATACTTTGTTTAAAATTAAATCAAATTAATTGTTGCATATAGTGCAATAAAATAAAACTTTTCCTCATTAAAATATTTTTTACCCATTTGAGAACTGTTTCCATCAATATCTTTTAAACGATAATTGACACATGATCACCAAACTGCTTAAAATGGAAAACTATAAATAAAAAAGCCAACTTAAAACAGTTAATCATATATCGATATTTATTTCCATGCATTACGTGGGGAAATATTCCGTTGGTTAATCATAAAATCACAATGGAAAACGAAAATCTCGTGAGAAAAAGGGAAACATCCACTAGGGAGGCTAATTTTGCGGAAAACTTTCATAATGGAAAATACAATAAGTTTAATGTGAAGATAATCAGTTATTGATCACAAAAAGCATATATCAAATATTGTTTTCGTATATATGTTTATAAAAAAGATAAACAATACATTAGTTTGCAAAAATTCGGTTTCACAAAGGTTTTCCGGCCAACGTTTTTTTTTAAATATTGAAATTTTATTCAATTTAATAAACGTTTTTTAATCAATTTGTGTAACACAATACATTGTCATGTTATCATGTATTTTGTACTTCAGAACGAAATAAAATATTTCAGAACGACATATGGTGATGCAACAGTGTGAAACAAAACAGACAATGAAGAATGTTAAATTCACATTCGTTACATTAACTGCGTTTGATCTCTAAAAATGTCTTACAGTGACGTTAGATTCTGCCATCCTTTGAATGCATCCTCTGGTAGAGATGCGATATTGTTGTAACGTAAAAACCTGAAACAAAAACAAAATCAACTGAAGAAATAAACGATGATTATTATGCTACGAAACAAATAATTTAATAGTTAAAATAAGCAAATAATTGGTTAACATGCATTTGCTTATGCCTTTATATAGGAAAGACTATATTCAAACCACTCGCAAGAAAAACCAGAATATTGTAGAAAACAGCACTCGTCACATAAAGCGAGGAAAAGAAGAAACTCTCGCAGTCGAAATAAGACTCAAACGACAAAGGCACACAGCAAAGAAGGTTCTTCCATCGAATCAAGCAGACCACAGAATGACATGTTTATAGATGGACAGTACTCCTAGTTGACACAATTCTCTGAACGCCTACTGAATAATAACAAAACAGCGCCCTGTGATTACACATTCAAGCAACACAAGTTAACACATTGCTTTTCCTTTAGATGATGATGATGATGATAAAGATTTTGATGATGATGATGATGAAGAAGAAGGTGATAAGAAGAAAAAAACGTTGATGATGAAGAAAAACATGATGATGATTATTAGTATGATGGTGATGATGATGAAATAATAAAGGATCTGACATGAGTTGTCATATCATACCATATTTTATAAAACGAGTTCAGGAATTTTGTTAGTAAGCGAGCCTTTGGCGAGCTTACTAAATAATTTCCTGGACGAGTTTAATAAAATATGGTANGATGATGATGATGATGATGATGATGATGATGATGATGATGATGATGATTATGATGATGATGATGATGATGATGATGATGATGATGATGATGATGATGATGATGATGATTATGATGATGATGAGACAAACAGACAGACAGACAGACAGAGACACAAACACACAGACACACAGACAGAAAAAAGGAAAGAGAGAAAGACAAACATACAGACAGACAGACAGACACATAACACATAAAGCAGCTGATACATAGTTCCGGTACTTACAAGGTGGAAGCGTTTGGTAGGGAAAGGGGTATGGTCGACAGTTGTTGGCTTTGGCATTCTACTTTAGTTCTGACGCATCTACACTTCTGTGGACACTGGCCCCTCGAGGTACCAGTGCACAGCGCGAGAATCAGCGCCAACACGCAACTGAGACACGTGGACATCATAGTCTGAGGTGTTATCTAGAAAAAATAGTTGTGCGAATAATCAGATATTACCACTATTGTTTATTCCAAATTAGTATTGTCAGTGTATTCACACTTATTTTCACTTTTGTTTTAAACAGTATTTATTCTTACGATTATTTGAATCTGACATATGAATTACATTCATGCAATAATTGATTACAGAACAAGTTTCTTAACACTTATATAATTTGTTCTCTATATACACAATACGTTTAAGATTTTAGAACGAGAAAGCAGTTAACGCAATTACCAACTGGTGGCGAATGATGCAGCGTCTGTACATTAAAGTGTACATGAAGTGTTAAATGTATATTAAGATGTCTATAGAAAATTATACAAGTATGTAAACTCTGTATCAAGTATATAACGAGGTAAAGCAGGAAACAAGTAAGACTAAGTGGAAATAAGAAGAACAGTATCGGAAGAAGGACATTCGACAGCATCAAATATGGTTGACTGTCGCAAGTAATGATTAGGAACGTTTTGACAAGACGATATATCGTTGGAAATTGAAAATACGAGTTCTGTTTTGCTCAGATTCAATGTTTTCACATCCAAATAGTAAGTTGATTCTTGTAAGAGGATATGGGTTATTTCCGAATAGATTATTCCAAAGAAATGTGTTGTGCTGACTATGTAGAGGGAATGGTTGAACGTTTCAATTTCTCCACATGATCAAAGAGCACTTTCTACAAGTGCTTTTCGGAATAGGTCGTTCTTTAAGGATCTGAAGGTACAATCTTTTGAATTTTACCAGCTTGTCTACCAATATTTAATTATTCAGAAGATTTTATAGATTTTTGCTCAAAGAGACTGTAAAAGCAGATACCGTGTGAGATACAGTCAAAACTGAGAACAGCGGTCAGTCAAGGGACATTACCAAAGTGACCGTTGTCGACAAGTGACCGCTATTCTCGGATTACCACTGTTTAGATGGATGGTCAGTTGGTAGTCATAACCCCACCCAGTCGTTCGCACACAGTATAAAACAAAGGATTTTTGCCGACAACTGAGCAAACTAACATAAATATTTTCTGTTGAATAAAACAGAATAATGTCTTATAAATTGATTTAATTTTATAACTATTTTTAAACTAAAAACTAAATCAATGACCTTATCAACGATACATTGTTGTTAACTCATGCATCGCGTTCATTCAGTAAATCCGACAGTTCTTATTACGTGCATTGGGATTTATTTCTAAACAAAGATTGTCACGTGTCATTGACGTCACGTCCGAACAAATATAAAAGCGGGTTCGCGGTCATAAACCGAAAGTATGGTATAACTGTATTGTTCTAAATCAAGGAAAAAGACGCAAAAATCTTGTTACAAAATATTTAGTTTGTTATAAAAGTTTTAATTCAATGTCTGCTTTTCCTTAATAGACAATCACTCATCCTTTCATCGCCTTCTTATAACATCACTCGACAGCTAGGTGTTGTTTTTGACACCTTATCAGCGACAGACGCGTGACCGTTGTTTTCAGTTCAAACATAACTTTCGGAGTGAAATATACTAGCCGTTTGCCGTTATGGACAATTGATAGTTATTCTCAATTTTAATATAGAGTGATTTTCGTCGAGGGAAATACAGACCGACCGCTGTCTGCAATTGACCGTTATTCTCAAGTTACCGTTAGTTCAGTTTTGGCTGTAGTTGCAAGTGTTGCAAAAGGGCATTCTACTGTCGTATAGCTGTTGGACAAAATCAGCATTGATATGATTTACTTCTTGTCGGAATAGGAATAACTGATTTGTTGTTTCTTAGGGTGTAGCAGTTAAGTGGGTGGACTAACATGAGATTTGAGAGGTATTCAGGACATATGATGTGTTTTCTTTTTAAAATAGAATAAGTGTGTTGTCTGCATTATTCTGAACAGTTTTTCGCATTTTACATCGATTGATAAAAAGTTATTATTACAAACTTTACTTGCGCCGGTACATGTTCTGACTGCCTCATTATGTGCAGCTTCTAATTATGTGCTTAATTCGTTCGGGCCGCTACTCAAGACTGCGTCCCCAGATTCAAGAAGCTATCGGATAAAATCCATATACATTCTTTCTATATAAGACCTGGGAGGTGCGTTTTTCAGAGATATCAAAATACCGATAATTCGCCAAGCTTTTTTATAGATACAGATTTCACCTTTAATGTATTGTAAAGGAACACTAAACACACATTGTAAAGCCCATAAACGATAGCTGTGTTTAAGCTCAGATTTATTTTTTGTTATCCAACATCTGACAAATTTGTGTTTCTACAATATCATTTCAGCCAAGGCTTGCAGCGTATTAGCTTATCAGAATCGTCAACACAGCGTGCAGGGCTAGTAAGTTAATATATGCATGAACCACCCTGTTTATTGATGAGCGTGCCGAGTGACGAGCTATTTGCCCAATAAATCAACCCAAAATACAAGCAGTTCTATCAACCTCTTATACATTAACGGAAAACGTTTGCATCGAGTTCCAAATAACAATGTTGAGTTATCTCGTGGGGTCAAGATAGTACGTCTTTGGAAAGGAATAAATATTACATGCAAATTAAAGATATTTGATACCATGGCGTTTAAGACTATATAACTATATATGTCTTACATATGCGAAATGAATCTCTCAAGGGAAATAACTATAGAATCTAAAACGAATTACTTCCATGCCGTGAACAATATTGAATTGATGTTGTTGGTGTTTTTTTCCCCAAATACATTTGAATATAAAATTATATCTAATTATCTTACCTTACGGTATATCTATAACTCCGTATATCTAACTGCGTTTGAAAAGTGTTTGATATACATTAAAATATACATCGGTCCACACACACACCGACACATCAAAGGTGTGGCTCGTTATATGTATACACATATCATTTTTTGACATCATCATACAGCCCTGTGCAACCACGTGCAGATTATATTTATCATTTCTAATGGCAAATTTATTTAACATTGGAATGTCACAACTTTGTATTGCAATTTAATGTTTAGAGTTTTGCGTGTAAATGTTTTTATTATAAATGCATGCTATGGTAGTTATAGGTTGCACATATTGACATAGTTATACATAGCACGTAGTTTTTTATATTTATTTCCCGATATGCTGTTAGGGTGACGAATACCAGTAAAATATACTATTTACTATTACCAGCTAAACGATTTCTCATTAAAAACAATACAGAAGTCTTCTCAGTGTTCATTTTATCATTAATTTGCTCTTTAAACGCAAAACTTGTCTATAGTTTAGAAGGCAACTAATTGAAGCTGCGATACATGTCCTTAATAACAGCCGACATCCGATTCATATGTAGAAAAACAATCTGCTGATTTACGCGAACGAACACCTTTTGTGAAAATGCAACTCAGAGATGCTTGTAAAATTTAGAGTGTGTTGGTTGAAGTCATATCGGCGCTCATGCGTCGTCTGAGTTTTATTCAAACAACATCCACTCATGAGCCAACACGCAGATGTGTAAACCACTTAACTACTTCAATTGCCCTTAGAAGCATTCATTAATCATAAGTGTCGAAGATGTGTGCTCGTAAACAAATTTATCGTCCGTGTGGCAACATGGCAATATATTTCTTTATTAGAAAGCACTTGGTCAACAACTAACAAAGAAGCTTTATCGACAGGAGAATGTTTTACAACCGACTTCTTGCCCCCTCCTCCTTTTAGCAACAGTGGAACGGATCGTGTACCCCAAACCTTCCGGTTCCGGCCCTGTCGCCTCAAATAAAGAAGGGTTAAAATAGGCATTGAAGCATTGCATTTAAACGAAAAATACGAATTTTTCACAAAACAATTTACAATTTAAAAAACATTATTGCAAAGTTGGGAGACTAATCTATAGCAACGCTAACTTATGATATTTATTTTTGATAATTCCGTGTTTAGACTGTCGTTGTTTGATTTTAAAGTAAATATAAGTGTATTTTTATCGATTAGTTTGTGAGTAATAGGGATTCCAGTAAAATGTGAAGGCACCGGGCTAAGTAACTGCTGCAAACTAAATGTCAGTACTTGCATTATAGTTCCACGATTGCAATCCGTTAGGGAAATAATTTTCCTCGAAAAACAATATAAGTTCGTTAATGAACTTGGCATAAAGACCGTCGTTTGTTTAATTTTAGTTTTACCAATTCTGGATCAAACAAGCAAGTTTTACCCGGTTAATCTCGCATTCGGTCTTTAACGATATATGTCGGACAATATAATTGATTCGTTTAATTAAAGGTTATATGCAGAGATAAGGCTGTATCAAACAATCGTTCATAATTAAGTATGTGTTGTGATAAATTCAAAATTCGGATCAGCATAAGATCTAAAAATGATTTCCAAATTAATGTTTGGCTTACATCAGTATATAGATGGAGAACTGTGATAATAAAAGTACCCCATACATTGGGGGATATAAACACGCATGGACGGCAAAGTTGTTTTAACATATTGTAAAATTTTAAATTTGAAGGTCTGTTGCATCTTTTTATATTTTAATATGTTAAGTCATTTTTCATGTTCGATATTTCAAACAAAATCATGTATCATTTATACAGTTAACCAATATTCGGTCGAATCCAATTTGTGTACACGAATAGATACAGATCAATGAGGTCATCTTCATTTGTGTATTTGTAATTAATAATTTAAGCCCCTTACGTACTCTTAAGTGAACGGTCATGATTTTGCTTTAGATACGTCTTGAAAAGACACCTTTTAAGATACATGTTGTTGCTAAAACATTTTGAGTTCGTTTATGAATTTTCTTAACAACTCGTTGTTTGTATACAAAACAGATATTATACGAATGTTGGATTGTCAGGACTTAATGTTTGCCTCGTCGATATATTATTCGAATTCTATTCAAGTTTACCCTCAAAATTATGACACTTTTGCGACCATAACTGTCTTTTGTATGTATATTTGCACACGGTTTGTACATTGAAAATGTCACTACTTCCAAGCATATAAATAATTCATAGATAAATGGTTTTTGGCAGTTTAGCAGTTATAATATGCGTATATGATTTGATTGTAGGACAACGCACCCGGACAATCGGCTCCCTGCGTGTTTTTGGTTTTTTTTGCACTCACAGCCAATCGGCACCTTTTCACGAAATCTGTATAAGTCATTATTGCACTTAAGCTAACCGAATACATTTTCCAGAGGATGCGAGGAGTTCTGGCAGTCGAAGCTGCTTGTTGTTTAGCTTCTCTCCGAGGTTGTTGAAGCGTTATTGGTGCGCGATGGTTGCCTACTTATGCTTCCTCGTTACAGAGTGTCCAGATTGATGTCTGTGGACATCTGTCTCTACCATGGCATTTTCTTTATGTACGCACTTGATTACATTCCACAATTGTGACCAACCAACTGTCAAAACCCATGATTCTCACACGTTGTTGGTCCTTGTTGATGGTTGTTGTGTAAACATTCCACATGGTATGGAGGAGGTGATTGACCGGGCTGTTAATTATTGGATGGCAGTTGAAAAAAATCCGGGGGAAAATTAGTTGGAAGCCGATTGTCTACTGTGACAAATTAATCAGGAGCCGATTGTCCAGGCGGACAATGTTATCGGGTGTCAATCGTCCTGGTCGACACATTTACGAGATGCAGATTGCCCAGGAATAAAAAAAAAACGTGCGGAGCCGATTGTCATGGTGCCGTTTGTCTGGATAGCGTTTAATTCAGCTTAAACCGACTATCTGGTGTTGATCAGATATCGTCAAGACAATTATTGTTTAGTTATAAATGCCTTTTATTGGTAGGGCATTAAGCAGTCTTTGCGTGCAATAATTTAACGCCAAAATGCTAAACTGATACTTCAATGAGATATATAACATATGGTAAAACATGAAAAAGTCATTTGTCCAAAGTAGATTATCTTACACTTTAAACTGTAAGAATATTAGCCGTTTGATAATAATACTTAAGTATTTAAAGGTGTTTTGATATGATAAAATTTACTTCAAAACATGTATCGTATTTAGCCGAAAACGATAAATGACAATGCGTCATAACCTATACAGTTAGTATGTTACGGCAATGAAAGAAACAACATCATAAAAACAACCAATTACGTTTGACCAAAATGGTGTTGATAACTTTTGGGAAACATACAAACAATATATATTTATGATGTTAAATGCTTGGTATGTATCAGTTATACTCACTAAAAATGCATAGACAGTTAGCATATTGTACAAGTTTGTTTTTCAGTTGTATGTAAAATTCATCACATTTGTCATTCAACACTCACTTGATGTTAAATATTATAAACTTACCCCTTACACTTTCGATCACTCATGAAAAATAAAACACACTTCCCCACCCATATAATTGATAATTAAAATGATGCAATAATATGTTTTATTACAATTGTCATTTAATTTATTAAAACACTTTTTCATGCAAACATACGGCTATTTTGCAGCTTTGTTTTGTGAATTTGTCAGTGTTAAATCGTAAGACCAACTTTAGGTATATAATCTGCATTTGTTAATACACAATATTTATTGGTGCTGATATTATTGAATTATTATTAAGGTATTGTAATGGTTATTTCGGAATTTCTGATCGATTTATTTACTAAACACAGGCCTGTGTGCATATGTTTTACGAAAACTTGCGAATCGAAACAATTACAGTCGATGGGTATATACATTGGTATCATTACTAATACCGATATAATTAAACATTTAATGCTGATTGTACACAGTTATCTATTTATTGTCGCTAGTCTCAAAATTAAAACATGCTTTTAAAACGACTCTGCCCTCTATATCTGCTCGTTTTCATAAACAACTTGATATGTGAAACAGACGAAGACTTTGATATTGAATTTTGATCTGAACTGTTTTAGGAAATTAAACAATGCTAATCGCACAAAGATAACGCTCGAGTGTTGAGATAGAGTCTGCCTGGGAATAAAAGTTAATTCAGATAGAAAGATTTTGCTGATTAAGTGGTTGATCAAGGTCCTAGACCATCGTTAATAATTAGTTCCATTTAAAATGAAAGCGTTAGAGTGTGGTTTTAGTCCAGAATCTTAATTAATAAGTGAACATATTTAAAATTGCTGTACATGTCGGGAATGTTGAACTATTCAGTTTCACTAGGTAATGACAGAGACGTTTCTATATTATAATATTGGAAAACAGGAAGACTCTTAAGATATTTAATTGAACATAAACTTCCTTCCTTCTGTCCTTCTCTAATTATCTGTTGTTTTGTTATCACCATAATTGAACCATCAACAAATCTGTCTGCTAACAGAAAATTCACCATTCATTATCAGATTGCTTTTCGTCAAAAGTAGCCGACACAAATTCGCCCATCTGTCGACACAATTACAGAATCATTCGAATGTGAAGTTATTATTTTGACACCATACAAAACCATGTAATTTTGTAACTAGCAGTAGTAGTAGTAGTAGTAGTAGTAGTAGTAGTAGAAGTAGTAGAAGTAGTAGTAGTAGTAGAAGTAGTAGTAGTAGTAGTAGTAAATGTAGTAGAAGAAGTAGTAGAAGTGAGAGTAGTAGTAGGAGTAGTAGTAGTAGGTGTCCGTTTATATAGGTCGTTAGTAGAAGATCATCAATACAGAACGAGTACATGCGTACATGTATATTTATGGTTTTCAAAAATTGTAAAGAAAACTACTGCTATTAAGTTTGATCAAACGCCCGTAGGTATGTATGCATAGCTTAATATTGTTTAATTCTCTTCCTTGATGTTAACTGTCATATATAAGATGGTATCTGTATTCGCTAACGAGACGTCAGTTTTCTGTATACTATCTATTTTTGTTCAAATTATTTTATGTGATAAATCTGTTTTTGTTTCGTGTTTTTGTAACCTGATATGGTCTTCACTAACACAAATGTATTCTCACGGTTCGATCACATCATTTAACCACGAATGCAGAACGTTGCAAAAACATGTTTGCATTGGATTTGTTCTACAATCAGAAGTGAACGTACGACCTAAATAGTTATACAATGTATTATATTATTACACGTGCTTGCCTATGGAACGCCATTACTGACTTCATATGACTGTTGTCGTTGTTTGCAGTACACTAATCAGTTCTTTCAATGGAATATACATTATGCTTTGTGACTTTTCTTTACGTTTGTTACATTCGTCATTATATGCAGTAGTTAAAGCATTACGCGAAGAAGTAACAACATTATGTTCTGTCCAAACTTCTGACGTTCTGTACATTCGACATTATGTGATGTAGTTACATTATTACGCACTAAAGCTATATCATTACGGGCTGGGATATCTTCTTTACGTTCGGTTCATTCGTCATTATGGGCTGTAGTTACAGCATTACGCGCAGTAGTTACATAATTTAGTTCTGTGCTAGCTTCTTTACGTTCGGTACATTTGTCATAACGTGCTGTAGTTACATCATCACGTGCAGTAGTCACATCATTTTGTTTTGTGTGAATCTCTTTACGTTACCTACATTCAACATTATGTGCAGTAGTTTCATCATTACTTGCTGGGCAAACGTCTACACGTTCGGGACATTCGTCATTATGTGCAGTAGTTTCATCATTACGTTCAGTAGTAACATCATTTCGTTCTGCGCCAACTTTATTTTCGTTCTGTACATTCGTCATTACGTGCAATAGTTTCATTATTATGCGTTGTACTAACATAATTCCATGCCGTGCGAACTTCTTTACGTATGGTACATTTAACATTATGTGTAGTATTTTTATCATTATGCGCTGTGCAAACGTCTTTACGTTCGGTACATTCGTCATAACGGGCAGCAGTTACATCATTATGTGCAGTAGTAATCATAAAGAAATCATGATTATTGCTTATTTTGGGCCATTGATTAATTTACATAAAAAAAACAAGATGGCCAAGATTGTCCAGTGTTGCTCACCTTACTTGTAACAGCAAGAAAGTATATTCAGTTTCACACCAAGTTAAATCGACTATGTAGAACTTATAAACTCTGGGGATTGGCCAATTTGACCCCATAGGTAATGTTTTTCAATCAATTTGCCAGAGGTCAATTACAATGATACATGCAACAGATCTAAGCTCTCTAAAGAAAACATCTTTTTCTATATGTTTCTATGTTAATTCAGAAGCCCAAGGACGGGGCTATTTTGACACCCTAGGGTCATGATTTGAGGAACTTGGAAGAGTTATTTTAGTGTTTTTTTTTACACATGCTAATAATCTAAGCATTATGTCAATTGAAAAAACTTATAAGACCCAGGGTTGGACCAATATTCGAACAAACTTTGTTGAGGTATATCAGACAATGCTACATGCAAATGCTCTTAGCTCTAGGCTATTTGGTTCAGGAGAAAAAACTGTATAAGTTTTTACAATATATTTCTATGAAATAATCATTAGCCAAAGGGGCGGGATATAATTGATGCCCCAGGGTCATAATTTGAATAAACTTGATAGAGCCCTATAAGGTTATGCTACAAGGAAAATATCTAAGCTTTATGGCCAATGGCTCTAGACAAGAAGTCTTCGAAAGTTTTTACCATGAAAAACTATGATGCCGATGGGTGGGGCTAATTTGACCCCAGGTGTCAGGATTTGAACACACACAAAAATTAGGTCTACAAAACTATGCTACATGCATAAGAACTTTATTCTACGACACTTGATTCTATGTAAATTTCGTAAGCTCCAGTGCTGGGCTAATTTGACCCCCAAAGGTGATGATTTGAACAAACTTGGTAGAAGTCCATTAGATTGTGCTGCACACAAAATATCTAAGCTCTAGGCCTTAAGGTTCTGGATGAGAAGATTTTCAAAGTGTATACTACATCTATGTAAAACTAATAAGCCCTAGGATCTAGGGCATTCCAATTCAAGTCAGAGGTTTTCTATATAAAGTATCAGTGACCTTGGGCCGTTTCATAAACGATCGTACGAGAGAATTTTGTAATCGAAACAAGTAGACAAACTAACTCACCATGCTCATCAAATGTATACGTCGTTAGAGATGCCAAAATGAAATTAATAAAGAACTAAACATTTATAATCATATGATATTGACTTTAGCAATTATGCATCTTTGAAAAATGTATCGTATCGTAAATGTGTTCTACGACGTTTATTGGTACGGTCTCCTGAACCGGAGTAACCTAAAATGCAATCATATGCAAAACCAACATGTAAGGTACCTACTCATATATTTATTTTAATTGCTTCATCCTTACTGAAATGAGTTATAAAGCTGAAACAGTTTTCTATTTTTAGAAACATTGACATTGACCATGACCCCATTTATTTAATATGTGAGTAAAACGTAAATCTTAATGACAGCTACTTTTTATTGTAATATATCTATTCTTATTCAAGTAATAGAGCATAACTGTTTTTCTAATCTTACAACAAGTGACCTTGACCTGAACCTCATTGGCCTATATCTTCATACATGCTACCTATTAATAATTTATATAATTGTATTGCATAACATCCATTCTTTCTAGTTAAAGAGCTAAACTAGTTTGTTTTTCTATTTTAGTAACAGTGACCTGACCTGAACACCACAGGCATCAAATGCAATCCCAAGTGAGGTCTTCAACAAGATTAATATATACAAAGTTTGACGAAATTGGTCCATTGAAACTAGTTATTTTCCAGAAACAATCCAATTTGATGCGAAACATTACGCATAGTGACCCTTAACAAATCTCAGTGCAAGTAATATTTTTGGTTCAATTTTGTCCATGCATAGGAGGAAACTACCAATAGAGCTATACTTCAAAAAAACAATTAAATTTAAAGGAATGGTATTCCTTTTAGATTTTAATATATACAATTGACGTGCTTGCTATGAGCTCTTCAGAACGATGAGGTATTTGAATAATACACTAAATGTTTATGACAATAGGTTTATTTGTACTGAAAGGCCCAAAATACAAACATACATGCAGTAATCATAAGTAGTGACATGGTATGTAATATTAACAACAATAATGGTAAGACGTATTAAGTAAAAACAAAAAAAGAATAATGCTTATAGATATATAGTCAATCACGTAAAGGTTAGTTAAATTTATTTGAAATACTATCGAAGACAGGTGTTATCAAATTTTTAAGTGGCACATTTACAAATGGAGCAGTATCGCACAAAATATACACTATATGCGAGTTTGCCTTCAGTTACAGTAAACTCTCCCGTAACTTATATGCAACGTCAAGATAGCTGCCCAATGCAAAAATAGCTTGTTGCCTAGTGTCAGACATAATTAGCACAAATAAATGTTCTGATATAGTACGTTCCAACCAGTTATTCATAAAACATTGGTCTCTTATATGATTATAAACAGGGCGGACTAATCTTGCAGTCAAAAGGAAGCAATTCTAGCAAATTATGACTCCAACAAGTAAATGTTACCACATGGAGTATACGATATGAATCAAAATGAATAAGGATGAATAAGTAAACAATAATATGCATACTGTATTACAAAGCATACTGTCTGTACCCTTGATGCTTACGGCAAATTAATCACGTGTTATTGAGAAGACAAGGATTTTACATTGCTAGAAACCATGACCTTGAGTTTCAATCTTCTGACTCAAAATTAATGGGGGACGTATACATTCTTGTGATGATCAACCTCTTCACCACATCTAAGAACAATAGGCCAATTTTGTTTCTAGATACTGATAAGACAAGGTTTTTGTGTTGAAGGTCACTGTAATCTTTAAGACCTTTGACCTACAAATTTCAAATATCAAAAGGGTCATCTTTATGTCATGTTTAATCTCCCTTACAAATCTTAAGGACCGTAGACCTAATCATTCCCTTATTATTGATCCGACTAGGTTTGAGTGTTGAATGTCAGTGTGACCTTGATATATTGACCTCAAAATCAATAGGGGTCATCTGCATGTGATGTCAAATCTTACCACCACATCTAAGAATAATAGGCCAAATCCTGTATTACAGATGGGACAAGGGCTATTGCAGACAAACAGACTGACAATTGCAAGGCATTATAGTCCTGCTTCTTTGAAAGGGGGATTAAAAAAAAAGTATGTGAAGTTGTAACAAATACAATGCTGAATATAATATATATATTTTATTACAAGTTTCTTAAGAACCATGAACTACTGTGTGCAAACCAAAATAATTTCAAATGTCACAGAATGACAATAACATTTAAAACAATGAGTCTTGATGATTAACTAGCTTAACAGATATAATTTATCATTTAGAGATTTTGTATAACAACGCAGAGAAAGGTAAACATGTTAATGTTATCATTCATCATATTCTAAACAAGAAAATGCGTCTTTAGCGTGATTTTTCTAGAAAAAAAAAGAATGAAATAGTATGATCAAAAGAGACGGAAATATTGCTAAGTTTTCACTTTTTTCAGGACAAGTTTATGCAAGCTATAATTTAGTTCACACCTTAAAAAATATTATTTTAATGATTGTTTATGCAATATTATTATCAGACTTTACCACACCTTTATCAGAGGAATACCCTCACATTCTCTTTGACACAGAATAAAATGAAGTATATCAATAAATATAAGTAGAGCTAGGTTTACATTTAATTTGCATGTTATATGTTTGATGTATGAAAAAAATCCAAGAGCCATAACTCAGGGTTGGCACATGAAATATTCACTTAAAATCAACTCTAGCCAATAGTGGGATTTAACATCTTTTGCCGAAAAAATAATGTTTAACAATATTGTTAATTCATGCAGGTAAATTAAGTTTTAACATTCTGCTGATTATATTTAAATAGCACTCACTATCAAGAAATTCTCAGAATGTCACTAGAATGGTTTCGCATTCAACACTGCTCCTTTTGAGTAACACCCTGTACCTTTTGTGATTCTAGATATTGCCCTAAATACCAGATTTAATCGGTCTTTGATGTTATTGAATACTTAAGATCAATCTTTCAGCTCAAAGTTTTAGCTCAGCGAAGGCTAAACTCGCAAAATGTGAGATCATACACAACTATTATTAACCTTGAGCTAAAACTGATTCTGAGTGGATAATACGGTAAGTAAAAACAATCATTACAATAATGATTAATGTGCGAAAATTAGCTTAAACAATATTTTTTTATTTGTAATTACTATCGAACAACTAACCGTTATAACCAATGAAAACTGCCAATGCAACAATGCATGAAATAGATCAATACCATGTTAATGGCATGTTATATGCAGTGTAACCTCTATTTCATCAAAAGTCACACATTGTGTACAGCTATGTTAAAACCCGTTTTAAAATAAACCCATTTTGCAATATTATTATTTTCTTTTTTTATTTAAGGACAAGTCCAATACCACAGCTATGTACAGATACATGTATTTTCATTTTAAAAATTGTTGTTATAATCAATGAAATTAGTTTTACTGTGAAAATTTAATTATTTCATTGACAATGCAAATTCGATTTCCTGTTAAATAATGTGAGCAGATAAAAAGGGCATGGCGGGGGTTCAAGGGTTCATGTACGGACCTTGGGGCTTCAGGGTTCTGTGCCCCTCCGTATAGGCTTATTTGAATCACTGATGAATGAACTATTATTGGTTGTTTTGTACAGCGATGATACATATTGACATTAAGCTCCGAAATTTGAATTTTGAAAACTCGTATAAATTTAAAAGTCAAACAAAACGCATATCAACGACGTGGTCGGCAACACAAGTTATGTCCGCATCTGTTCTCTTTTCATCTTAAAGTGTCACAATGCGAAAAGAATCCTATGTGTTTAACTTCAATAAGTTTTTTTTTGGTATTATTTCGCATCATGCTTTATTATCATGTAAAACTTTAAAAATAGACCTACATCTATATGAAGATAAATATTGTATTCAAATCGCTTTCATTTTCTAAAACACTTTTGCTTTACATTGTTTCCGAGTTTTTTTTATGTGGTTAGTACATGTGTATATATAAATTTATCATGGTGTTGATATTTTCAGCAACGCTTAATTGAATTATGACCTTAAAATGATAATTAGGCAGTGGTAACAAGTCTTGCAAATCATTGAAACATTAAGTTTTGCGTTAAAGGTATGTAATTAAAAGGATCCAACACGGTAATGGTGTGCCATTGAGTTGGTCCATAAGGCAACACCTTTGGAGGGCACTGGTTCTTGGTCTGAAACCCTTGGGTAAATACTATCGAAGATGTGCCAATACGGACTAATATCACACCATAGGCGTGTACGAACTTTTTAATAACACGCATGTTGGTGTTAATAAAATGATTTTTTATTTTGTATCGTTTGTAGATGGATAATTTTCGAACTGCTTAAAATGTTACTGAACTGCTTACATACATATTTTACCATGTGATATACAATTGCGCCAAAATACATAACATACATATTTTACAATGTGATATACAATTGCGCCAAAATACATAACATACATAATTTTACCATGTGATATACAATTGCGCCAAAATACATAACATACATAATCAAGTATTCAATTCTGATCAAGTATAAGAACCATACAACAAAATGTCATGTATGTTATGTATTTTGGCGCAATTGTATATCACATGGTAAAGTACGACGTCATGACGTCATTTCCTGTCATATTTGACGTTGTAAAACATTTACTTTTTTGGTGTATACGACAGTTATAACTATGTAGTGAATTCGTATTTGTACACTTTGATAAAGCCCGTTTGGGCGAAATATTAGAATAAAAGAGTGTTTTTACTATGAAATATGCATTTTAGAATAGTCAATACAAAATGTTTTTCCAACAATTTAAAAATTGTTTACAAAGCCACTTTAATGTTTTAATTGACATTGATATTTGGCCAGTTGGCAAATAATCAACCCGTTTACTTATATCCTAGTCAAAACTTTTTTCTAATTTCCAAGAAAGATATGTACAATACTAAGTAGCTACGGGGATAAGAAACTTATCAACAATCTCCGACATAATACAGGAAAGAGATGTACAATATTGAACTACGTCAATTTCCATGATCGCCTTAAGCTCACTCTGTACAGTATCCGGTAAAGTACGTACAAACAATAAGACGATGTATACGTGAGTCAAGTGACTTACATTCTTATCGCAAGTGTCAATAATTAACGATAACAATAGGAACTTAATTCTTAAATCGATAGACCAGATTTCGTCGAATACGTCCTTTGTAAAGAGTTCTGCATCGTGCGACCAATTCCGCTTACTTGGTTACACGTGTTCTTAAAATAGCAATTAACGTTATGTCGTATGCTCCAACCTTTGATTTTATTAAACCGAATCAATAACTTAAAGGTATACAAGAAATGGCAATATACTATGTATTTTGTTTTATGAAGTCCATATCCGTACGGTACGAGGTGTTGACTCAATTCACTATGCTCTGCTAGCAGCACTTTAAGATGTCTTGTCGAATTATCGATGTCTGGTAATCGTCCCAAGCTTACAGTGTTGGGTTCCCGATCAAAGATTACAGTGGTGGGGTCTACACAGCGTTAATCTATGGTTCCCACTAGCCGAAATTTCAAAAAAGCGTCGGTTATAAGCCGATACAAATTTCCTGCATCAGTTTTGTTAGACAAATAAATTTGATTTTCAGAGCATAATGACTCATGTATAATTAAATCGCATTTTGTACCAAGCAGTACATACACATGCTCTCAAGTTATAAAATACGGGCGATTGTTGATTATATTCCCCAATCGCATGAGAACATCTTCATAGCTTTTTTGAAATATGACAATAGCTTTCAAAAAAACGGCAACGAAAGGTCATATGTTTTATCGTTAAAACATCTACAAAATGTAATATCTCTTGGATATTTCTTCAATGTGCTTTAATTGTTTATATTACATGGGTTTCATTTTTCATTTATTCTGTGAACCGCTGTCGATTTTACCGCACCGCTGTACCTTTATCGGGGAGTGATACAATACCGCGTTTAAGACTGTGCATTTGAGACATCTGAGTTAGCTTCATGAATACATATTCAAGGTTTGTAGATCTGCGCATGCGCACACACAAAGCACGCGCTAGGTGAATCATTACATTAGTCATGTCGATTGATGTCATGTGGTGTTCATTGTTGTATTAAGTGGTTAACTTCTATATGATTGAACCGAATAGTGTTTCACTTATGGAAATATATTATTTTCCGTATTTAACCGAAACTCATCCTCGATGAAATCTATTTTGATTGTGTCTCGTTTACGAGAGCTATTAGTGTTCTTCAAAATAGGCCATTGTTTTAAGTAGAAGTATTATGTTTTTAATTTACACGTGCTTTGTCTCAAAGATCCCACTTGTTGTCTATCAATCATTTACGAGAAAACCACTTAATTATGTACATGTACTCTACCAATTTAAAGCTATACTGCTATTATTTTCAGAAAAGATGAGTCAGTACTAAGATTGTTTAAGGGGACTTCCACATTTCAGACATTCAACTCTTAACTTCATGATATCAGCACTGTGAATAATTCCTAGTGACCTCATCTCATTCCGTGATAGTTTTGAAACTATATCAGGAGTTATCTTTCCGTTTTCAAAAGTATTTATATGTGCTTCAGGTTTTAATCTAGTAAGAATAAATCCCATATCCATCATGATGGTCACTATAGCTTCAGTATAAATACTCAGCACACATATACGACTGTCACACTGCGTATTAGAATATATTGTGCGTAATGTTGAGACTACTGCATATATTTATGTAACTACTGCACGTAATGCTATAACTAAATGCACATAATGATGTGTAATGAACGAAAAGAGAGTTTCACAACACGTTATGTTTTTATAACAGCATGCAATGATGTAACTCTTGCACATACTGACGATTTTACCGAACGGAAAGAAGTTAGCACAGCACGTAGTGTTGTTACTACTGCACATAATGATGTAACTGCTGTACATAATGACGAATGTACCGAACGTAAAGACGTTTGCACAGCGCATAATGATAAAACTACTACACATAATGTTGAATGTACCGAACGTAAAGAAGTATGCACGGCATGGAATTATGTTAGCACAGCGCATAATGATGAAACTACTGCACATAATTTTGAGTGTACGTAACGTAAAGAGGTTTTCACAAAACAAAATAATGTGACTACTGCACGTAATGATGAAACTACTGCACATAATGACGAATGTACCGAACGTGTAGACGTTTGCACAGCAAGTAATGATGAAACTACTGCACATAATGTTGAAGGTACGTAACGTGAAAAGGTGAGCACAAAACAAAAATGTGTGACTACTGCACGTGATAATGTAACTACAACACGTAATGGCGAATGTACCGAACGTAAAGAAGCTAGCACAAAACTTAATACTGTAACCACTGCGCGTAATGCTGTAACTACGGCCCATAATGACGAATGAACCGAACGTAAAGAAGATATCACAGCACGTAATGATATTGCTACAGTGCGTACTAATGTAACTACATCACATAATGTCGAATGTACAGAACGTCAAGAAGTTTGGGCAGAACATAATGATGTTACTACTTCGCGTAATGCGTTAACGATTGCTTGCCATGACGAATGTACCGAACAGAAAGAAAATTGCACAAAGCATAACGTATAGTCCACTGAAAGTAATGATTAATGTACTGCAAACAACGACAACAGTCATATGAAGTCAGTCATGGCGCTCCATACTTGCCGCTCATATGTGTAATACCGCCCGGAAATATAACAATCTTTTTTCTTGGTGAACAATGGCGTTTCATCAAATGATAAACAACCATTTTCGAGATATATAATGTATTTATTATGGAATGAGCATATTGCAATGCGACCGATAAATGACACACTTGTTAAAGAAGTGTTACACTTTTTGAGGGATTACAAGATTGATCAGCTTTTAAAACTCGTAGCATTTTACTGTTGCAGTGTATTAAATTGTTATCTTGGTTTACAAGGAGACTGATTAATCAAAAACCCTAAAATGTTAATAATTTTATACACATTTGACGGACTTCTTTGACATTTATCAGTCTATAAAACTAAGAACATTGTTTGCATTATCTTATGGTTGGTACAAAAGCATCTATTTCACTGAAAAGGACACTCCTTCACGAACTTCTATTAAATTCAACGCCTCGAAGTGTACAATGCCTTATTACATAGTACACTCGCTTGCAGATCTAAAGTGTAATAATGCTCGGAAGTATATTAAACGTTTTACTTGCTTGACGATTGTATATCATCAAATACTTAAAAACATTCTTGAAAAATATAGTATTAAATATGAAAATGCATCTATATGACGGGCTCAACATGTAATTAATTGTATTATAGTATAAAACTTGCTTGCCGCCCCGACGTGTAATAACACTCTGAAGCGTAAATAACATTTGTTTTGGTTGCCAATTGCATATCATGCTTAACAACCATTTTTAAGAAATATAATACTTAAGGATACAGAAATAGGATAGTGCGACTAGCTTGCCACCCCAAAGTGTAGAATTTGCAGAATGTGGGTAGAAAATAATCCACCTATAATGAAATATATCGAAATATATACATTTTTTTAAAATCAAGCTTATAATTAACAAATTTACCAAGCACACGAAAATTTGGGCGACTTTTAAACTATAGCTTTACTTTGCAGCTATATTGTTGTCATTGAAAGATTTCAAATTGTGGTCTGGTCTTGGGTTGTGGAGGGGAAGCCAGAGTACCCAGAGGAAACCCCACCTATCCGGGATGGTGACAACCGATCAAACAAACATTAGTCCTTGTATGGGTATTAAACCCATACCGCCGAGTTGAGATGCGCGTGTATCAACCAATGCGCTAACCGGACATCTATTTGCTGGTTGCGCTTAAAGCTGCATTTTGTTCCGAGCCAGTTATGTGTACAGGTACAAACATATGACTGGCACTAAAACGCATACGAGAAAATGCATTCGATACAGGTACCGTTTGAAAACGCATTCACTAAAAACAAAAAATAAAAACGCAGACAGTGGTCGGTGTCCGTTTATTTTGCAATAAATGTACTTTCGTTGTTTTAATGTTAAACGTTACAAATACACGATACATAATTATATATTTATGTTGTATTAACAATAAAACATGTTTGGGATTAAATTTTAACATGAAGGAAGAAAGAAAAAGCAGACGGCGATCGTTCTATATTAATATGGGTTTAAATTTACTGATTTATAAATTAAAAAAAAAAACTCTTTTTTTCGTTAAACATGCATAATAAGTAACCAAAATTTCATATTTTGTTAAAATAATACTTGAAGTTTTGATAATGCAGTTATAATGTCGCTATTGCTATAAATTGCTTCCAGAAAAAACAAGAAACCGTCGGAGACGGGTGATGCTCTCCAAAGTTTTTGTCACAATATTGCACTATATATTGAGATAATAGGAAACGTCTTGAGGGGCAAAACTTTGGGGAAAAAAACAATTTCAAAGGGCCATAACTCTGTGAAAAACCATCCGACTAGAACCGGCTGATAATATGCACATCTCCTGATGGTAGTGAAGCTTCCCATACAGTTTCATTGAATTCCCGTAATAAGTTGCTGAGAAATAGCCCGGACAAGAATTGCACTATATGTACAGTTAATGGAAAATTTCAAAGGGCCAGTACTCTGTGAAAAATCATCCGACCAGAACTGGCTGATAATATGGACATCTCCTCTTGGTAGTGAAGCCTCCCATAAAGTTTAATTGAATTCCGGTCATTAGTTGCTGAGAAATAGCCCGGACAAGAATTGCCCATTATGTACAGTTAATGGAAAATTTCAACGGGCCATAACTCTGTGAAAAATCATCCGACCAGAACCGGCTAATAATATGCACATCTCCTCTTGGTAGTGAAGCTTCCCATGAAGTTTAATTGAATTCCGGTCATTAATTGCCGAGAAATAGCCCGGACAAAAATTGTGCACGGACGGACGCACGCACGGACGGACGGACAGACGAAACGGCGACTATATGCTCCCCCCCAAAAATTGGGGAGCATACAAATGTATGTGTATATCAAGGAGGTTAGTAATATGTTTACCTACAGGATTAAATATTACGAAAATAATTGTATACGAATTTTATTGGTGCGAATTTTATATATTCTTTTGATTAAAAGAACTGACAACATTAAAAGTGAGATAAATACTGCGAGCATGATACAACTCGAAAGCGGAAGTGATGCAAGTATAATTCATAATGACAAGTGTATTCGACAAAATGAAATATTGAAGCATTACCATATGACTGACTCATTTGCTAGTACGTTTATAACGATTACATAACCAAATCATATTATGGTTCGTTCTTCAGCTGCTTGTTAAAAAAAATAACACTTTATTAGACAGCCTTATCACAAAATTTGAAGGTAGGACACATTCTAAAATTACATTTGTGTGTTCTTAGTATTGCATGTTTTCGTGTTTCAATTATCGTCGATGGACGTTTCGGCACTGATCGGGATCGCCCACTAGTTAGCTGCGCCTAAATGGCTTCACATTTCTGGTGGTGAATATTTATTGTTAGTCTATTCTCAGTTAAGTATTGGTGTAAATATCTCGATGGCGTTTACACGTATTAATATTTGAAAAATGTATTTCTTATCGTGCGCCTAAAAAACTAAAATTGTGCGCGTGTTAATTTTCTTAGCGTCAATGTAGACACACATAAATTAAACAGTATATTGAAAGATATTTGAGGTAGTAAAATGCATCTGTACATTATTTGTTATATAGTGAAATGTATTCTATATTAGATTAAATTTAAGTGTTGTTTCAAAGCTATTAAACACAAGTAAAGTTAAAATAGGTACTTGCCACTTGTTTCATGTCATTTTTGTTTATGGAATATCATAGAAAAAAAGAGTTTATGATCGGTCGAAAAAATCGAGTCGGTTTGTATGCCATTTATCAGACCATCCGGCGAGTCAAACAGTATGGTGAATGGATGGTTGTATGTTTGTATCTACAAATATATAAATAACCGGACGATTCTGTATATGAAAACAGGTGATTCAAGCGAATAAGTTAAATATGTGCGAACACGGATGCTTTTGTATATATAATTACGAGCACGAGGTGTTCGAATTTAATTTAAAGCATATTCCTTTTGGTAAATTCATTATTTGTGTTATTTACACCAATAGGAACATACAATAAACTCTCCGAATGGTTAACAGTTCTAACTGCAACTTAACTTTTTGACTGCTAACTTGAATCTGGAAAATAAAAATAAAAAAAACATCTGTAAAGTTTTTAGGCTTTTCTTAAATTAATAAATTCAAATGTGCTTTTAAAAACGGGGTCCTTGACAAAGTAACGTGACCAAACTCACCAGATTGTATCGGACCTCGTTCTTCTGTTACGAAAACCAAAGCAAATACGATTTATTCAGTGTTTTTCTATTATATTAACGTTCACAATTTTATAACAATTTAAAATAACGTTAGCTGCTAACTAAATTTAGACGTGTTCTTTTATAACATATGGTAAAATGTTTAATTAAAAGTGAAGAAATCTGTGCGTTTTGTTTCATAAATAACAAATATTTGTAAGCAGAATTATTTAAAACAAAAGTACTCGGTGAAACTGTACAGCCGTTTGAAGTGCTAACTTTCGCATCACATGTTGCAATGGTCAATGAAACGGGGAAGTTTGTATCGTTCTCAGCTTTAATTTACATTTTAACACAAATTGAAACCAGTACACTTCATTTCGACGAATAAAAAACTGTTGTGTTTCGCTGGCGTCACTTAACTCAATGCAAGATTGACTGGTTCTTAGAAAAGCACTTTGAGCTTGTAACGTCACCAGATCAGATAGCAATTTTGCTCGACTTGTTTGTAATGAACCGTTCTATTTTATCGTGACACCATGTATCGAAGAAAAATCAACCGATACCAGTCAATATTTTAAACAGATTTGAAGTTTCGTTTTCATTTCCAACCAAAAAAGTTGTACACATCTAATTTTTGTTAGACACGAGGATCAGTTTCTGAAATGTTACCGGACCGTGGGATATTTTATCAAAAATTTTCGAGGTCCGACGTGTTTCGCATGCGTTGCTGTCCAAAACAAAAATGTGATTGTCATGCATAAGCAACACGACCCAATCATAAATATGAGTTGTAGTGAAATTGGCAAAAATGAATTTTTAATATCGCTATGTTCGTGAGATCTTTTATATGACGTAATCGGATTTTTACAAATGGGTGAATGCTGTACTGCACCATCTCCGGGACTTAGAGCAAAGTAGAATTCAAATGTTATTATAGCTTCATCTTCAATGCTTGATTTCCTGTCTTTGTCTCGCTCAACTTTGGTGTGTATCTTATCGCCTATATGGTACTCATATACTCAAGTACATATTTAATTATATTCAGATTCTCCGTTTGCTGATAAACACTACTGTATATTTTTGTCCACATACGTGCATAAATAAGTGAGAAAATAAAGATTAAACCTTTAAATGCGTTTTCTTCAAAAAATGAAAATGGTAGTAAGAGCACTAAAGCAATCAAGCGACGCCTTGTCTTCGGCAAAGACAGGTACGTTTTAGATAAATTAAGCCCGCGTATAACTTACCCTACCTTGCGTTTTAATAATAAATGAGCGGCTTCTATGCGACTTGAATTGAATACATTATTTCATAATAAAACCTCTTCGTCTGACATTTAAAGCCTAAAATGTAAATAACTTTCCTCGTGCATAGGACATTTAATAACTGTTTGAATATTTTTAATTTCTGGTTCGCAGAAGTTTTATTAACATATAATACCCGGTAATTGTGTCAACTAAGAATTGTAATTAGTTTGAAAATGTGCAATACATGTATATGAGAAACATTCATAATCTCGACAGTACTCTAAATCGTTTTGTTACAAACAAGAGACATCTGGAGTTCGTTTAGTCTTTTTATTTCTGGTTAACAATATTTTACTTTGTAAAATCGTTATAATATTAGCGTACTAGTGTGTGATAAAAAGAGACGCGACTTGACATGGGTGTTAAAACATCAAATGGCAGATTCTTGTTCGCCTTCTCGCCTTAATAACGGATGCATTCTTAAAACTAAGGGTCTCGTCAACATTTTTAACAATGTAATCAGGAGCCTAATTTGAACCAGTGTCATTTCCAATGTCTCCCTTCCCGTCGCGTTTTGTACCACATTTGTATCATGTTTTTCGGTCGACAATTTTTCCTTGGTTGAGTTGAATTATATACCTTTTGTCTTAAATATGAATAAGTGAAACTCCAGAAGCTGCAGCAGTATTGCATTTTTATCATACACACCACTGCGGTCCTTTATTTATGGCAAGGAACCAATTGCCAAAACGGTACAGTACGGCACAAAACGAAACAACATATACACATAGTAGAATAAAGCTGGGGTCACCGCCTTGGAACGGTCAATGCTAAGCATTGGGGGTTTAAACCAGTTAATGAGCGCTCAACCTCACACTTGGCCCAGTAATATTCATGATACATATAAGTGTAAATAAAATTTAACATCATAGCATTGCAACTCAAATTAAACAGTAATAAAAGGGAATTAAAACGCATTCAATTTAATTAACATTTTAATTACTCAATGGTTAAAGCATCGCGTGGTAGCATGGAATTACCACGATTTTTTTTGGGAAAATTGTGACCGAATATTTGCGATTCCTACTACCCTTAGCCATAAAGATCCCCATTTCGGATTCAAGTTGATGGCCCTTTTATTAATGATTTAGAAGGCCGTGGCATGTTTTGGCTATTTTTTACGATTTTATTGTTTCTTATTACGTCATGATAATTAGTTTAACCACAGCTTTTGAACGTGTCCACTTTTTTCATTGACGCATTTAATAAATTAATTATTATATCAGGATGAAAAACGTTTTAAGGCAAAGATTGCTGTTTCCGCGTCGCGTTTTGCATTTTGGAAATTAGCGGACGAACTCAATTTGCTTTCACCACAATATGCATGTCTAATCTTTAATGAGTCGTTTCCCGATATATATATTAAAAATATAAAACAAATATGTCTATACTTATTTCCTTAAACTCGACACATCGTTTTAGTTTTGCATTTAAACTATCAAAAACGTTATTTGTTTCACCTGAATACGAATTGTAAATTCATTGTGGTTTTTACATCCATCGGCCCACCCACGTGTTTTTAGTTAATCGCTTGCGAGCACCTATTGTTACGTGAACATTTGGCTGTAGCGAGAAATCACTACGATTCACCAAACAAAGTAGTACTGTTGTATGATTTATGTCAGTTATTTCAGTTATTCAACTTCATTTATCAACTACGTTCATTCACAAATTGGCATACACTGTAAATAATAATTAAAATGGAATAATGTTAAACGGATCCCAAATAGCAAAACAAAAACAGTTATTTAAACAAATAATGATTTATTCTTCAACATGTCGCGGAAGATTACATTTACGCCTACTTAAAAAAATGAACTAGGCTACCTCATGGTCACGTGGTAAAGTCAACTATCGGTTCTGCAAAAATTATGGGCATTTCAAACACGCGCCAATAACAAACAGTTGAGCCGATACAATGTCACTCTGTGTGAAAATCCCATGTTTTATAAATGAACTTCACGCGCATAAATACAATGCAAACTAAAGCATAATCTTCTCAGGCCTGATTAATTTTTTTTAGCACAATGATTATAAACATCACACAATTAATAAATCAAATATATGAACACCCAATTTAAAAAACGTGGTGTGCTATTATTCATGACACTCTGTAGATCAAGAATAGATCGATATAATACAAACTTGAAATTGTGCAAGTTCGTGTTTTTCGTTGCAGTTACAAATAAATTGGTAAAAGCATTCAATGTACAGTTTAAACAATTAGAATGAGATGGTTTTGTTGCTTTTGTGTTGGCGATTTTTTCGTGTCTGGTATTCCGCCCGGTAATCCCAGTGTAACGTAATGAATATTTGTGGCATTATTATATAAGTCAAACAAATGAATGTTTAGAAGATTAATAATAAATCTTTTATCATATTGGCCATAATTAAATTAATAGAATACTTGAATTTGAGAGATTATTTATTGATGTTTAATCATAAAGAATATAATGGTTTATTAACATATTTACCAAATCACAAGAAAGAGAACGTTAATATGTTTACATGAAAATGCACTCATTTATGGAGTTTCCTAAAGGTATATACGTACAAGATGTCAAACGATTAGTTATGAAAACCGTCTGAATTGCCGAGGGTATACTTATCTTAATGAAACATCAAATCAGCCCATCAGCAAGGGTCAAACGTGATAATTGTGTCTAGTAAGTTACTGCCGCTTAATTGAATCGGAACATAAAAGAGTCGGTCAACCCACATATTTATATTTGACCAATCAGAAAATATATACGGTCATGTTTTGTCAGCTTTGAATTTTCATTTTTGCCGTAAAGATCAGTCTACGTCTGACAACCTACCATGTAGGACCACTTACCTATAGTTGTGAACAAAGCCGTCAGGGTTTGCGTTGACGCTTTTATTTTGTATGTATTTAACGAACATTGAAAAACGTTGTGTTAGACATTATTCAACAAAATAAATCGCAATGAAAACTGAAATGAACGTTTGCTACTGTGTATCCCAACAACAACTATGTTAAACCAGATTAACTTCGCTCTCGCAGTAACACATAGCGTGTTATTATTCAATTATTTGTTTGTAAACCAATAAACAAATTTAATAAATCTGTCATCAACAACGCCTTTGATTGTTTGTGTTTAAAAAATATTTGCTATTTGTTTGTTGTTGTTTTTTTAAACATAATTTCACCAGGTATAACCATCAAAACGTCAATTGTCTATAAACATTAATTTACGCTTCTTAATCTTATAAATAAAATATATGTTTTCAATTTTTAATTAATATATAAATTACAAAATGTGTCATGCGTATGCGATAACGTGCGATACATTTTACAGCAAATATAATATGACTTATTATATAACATACATTCCTTTGCTAATTTTATATTAAAGGCGTATTTCCAAACATAAACTATATATATAAATATATTCCAAATAACGTTTAAAATATATTTGTTAATGTAAGAATAACCAATTCTTAAGTAGCTACCTCATCATATGAGTGTATTTACTTATTTATTTACTAGATAAGAAATCCCACTCAGTCAGTTTTATTTTGCCTTTTTTAAAGTAAAGCACATGTACTTTTGAATAAAGGACTAGTGATCTATGAAAAGTTAAAGAGTAATCACTTACAGGTAAATTTCGTAAAGCTATATGCAAACATATCCGTGTATCTATATTTTATTTAATTATGACAATTCGAAGGTTGTAAGAAACAAAAAAGAGAAAATAGAAGAAAAGAAAAAGGGACGATAAATATTTTCGAAAAATTACTTACGGAAAGAAGGGGAGGCACCTCGCGAATACAAAACAGAGTTGTTGATTCCTCTTTCCCGGCTATGGTCAACTATCACAGGTATTCAAACAAAACACAATGTATTAACAAGGTATACACCAATAAATGCTCAAATTAACATATAATAAAATGTCAGTATTCCTTACGAACGCGACGCTGTTTATAATCAGTGCTTATGTATGCAATGTTCCTATCACAATGAACAGTTATAAAAATAAGTATGTGTACTTCAAAGTTAAAGAGGTACTTCCGCTGCTTAGGTTTGCTTTGTTCTGAGGCCAAATAAAATAATAGGTCTGTTTCCGGTCGCTCGACCGTGTCTCCAGAATCGGCGCCGACCCTCAACTTTTAATTGGGGTCTCCAAAAAAAAAAATGTGTTCATTTTCGGTTTTTTTCGGTTCATTTCTCCATTCAAGTACCAGAATGACAAAAAAAAAAAAAAAAANGGAACTTTTTTTTTTTTTTTTGGCCTGACCACTATGAAAACTTGCAATAAAAGTGTGTGTATTTTTAAGTTAACGAGGTCCTACTTGTGTTCTTATTTCGCATTGTATTATGTTGTTAAATTACAAAATGATAAAATGGTACAACATTTAGAGTGAAGCTTTTACTTAGCAGTACAATTTATGTAATTAAAAATTAACATAATTAAATAAATTTACATGAACGCTACTGATTGAATGATTTCACTAAGATGGCAAAGGCCAATGGTTTCGATACCATTGGTAAATATTGAATAAAATATTTGCAGCATGAAACTACCTGAATTATAAGCGTTATCGAACCTCGCAATGCGGGCTCGTTGAATAATTATTTTTGACATAATCCGATCAACTAATCTTTCAAAACGTAGTCAAATCTGTTAAATTCAATAATTATTGTTTACTGATATATGATCTAAATGAAGAAAGCACTAATAAATATCATAAACAGACAATGGTGTTTACTCACCCTATTAACCAGGAATTTTCTGCCGTCGATGAACAAACAACGTCGATGTCATTCTTTTAATTCCTCAATAACATATGCCGAGAAGTTGTTTACGTCACCGGATGTGAGTCAAAACCACTTTATATTTCGAATCTTATTTTTTTCATTACAACAATCAATACTTGCAATCTAAGTATAACAATTGTCTATCTATTATGACATTGTCTTTGATCGTAAAACACTTACAATATCAGAACGGAACAAAGACGATAACAAATCATAGCAGGATTTAAACACGGATCTGAATCTCTTTCCATTCTGAAGATTTTAATTAGTGTGATATATATTTAGGACAAAGCCTTGAAATGTTTACTTGCAATAAAGACTGATCATAAGTGACCTTCATCTTTATCTTTCATTCGAAACGTTATTTGTCGCATCAGTACGTTGTTGTATAATATAGTATGCAATAGCGTTTTGGGGAAAATATCAACCAGCCTATTGTAATCCATGATTTACTTGCCTAGTCTTACATAGTCTCTCTTACATTGTACCAACCTATTGTCATCAATGATTTAGTTGCCTCGTCTTTCTCTTACATTGTACCAGCATATTGTCACCCATGATTTAGTTGCCTAGTCTTTCTCTTACAGTGTACCAACCTATTGTCATCCATGATTAAATTGCCTAGTCTTTCTCTCTTACATTGTACCAACCTATTGTCGTCCATGATTAAGTTGCCTAGTCTTTCTCTCTTACAGTGTATCAACCTATTGTCACCCATGATTTAGTTCCCTGGTCGTTCTCTCTTACATTGTGCCAACCAATTGTCGTCCATGATTAAGTTGCCTAGTCTTTCTCTATTACATTGTACCAACCTATTGTTATCCATGATTTAGTTGCCTGGTCTTTCTCTCTTACAGTGTATCAACCTATTGCCATCAATGATTTAGTTGCCAAGTCTTTCTCCCTTACATTGTACGAACCTATTGTCATCCATGATTTAGTTGCCAAGTCTTTCTCCCTTACATTGTACCAACCTATTGTCATCCATCATTAAGTTGCCTAGTCTTTCTCTCTTACATTGTATCAACCTATTGTCATCCATGATTAAGTTGCCTAGTCGTTCTCTCTTACATTGTAACAACCTTTTGTCGTCCATTATTAAGTTGCCTGGTCGTTCTCTCTTACATTGTACCAACCTATTGTCGTCCATGATTAAGTTGCCTAGTCTTTCTCTATTACATTGTACCAACCTACTGTCGTCCATGATTAAGTTGCATAGTATTTCTCTCTTACATTGTACCGACCTATTGTCATCCATGATTAAGTTGCCTAGTCTTTCTCTCTTACATGGTACCAGTCGATTGTCATCCATGGTTTAGTTGCCTTGTCTTTCTCTCTTACATTGTACCAGTCTATTGTCGTCCATGATTAAGTTGCCTAGTCTTTCTCTCTTACATTGCACGAACCTATTGTTATCCATGATTAAGTTGCCTAGTCTTTCTCTCTTAAATTGAGCCAACCTATTGTCATCCATGATTTAGTTGCCTAGTTGTTCTCTCTGCAACAATCTATTGTCATCCATGATTTATTTGCCTAGTCTTTCTCTCTTACATCGTACCAACCTATGATCATCCATGAGTAAGTTGCCTGGTCTTTTTCACTACATTTTACTACGCAATTGTCATCCATGATGTAGTTGCCTTGTCTTTCTATCTTACATTGTACCAATCTATTGTCATCCATGATTTAGTTGCCTGGTCTTTTTCTCTTACGTTGTACGAACCTATTGTCATCCATGATTAAGTTGCCTAGTCTTTCTCTGTTTCATTGTACCAATCTATTGTCATCCATGATTACGGTGCCTGGTCTCTCTCTCTCTTACATTGTACCAGTCTATTGTCGTCCATGATTAAGTTGCCTAGTCTTTCTCTCTTTCATTGTACCAACCTATTGTCATCCATGATTAAGTTGCCTGGTCTTTCTCTCTTTCATTGTACCAACCTATTGTCATCCATGATTAAGTTGCATAGTCTTTCTCTCTTTCATTGTACCAACCTATTGTCATCCATGATTAAGTTGCCTGGTCTTTCTCTCTTACATTGTACCAGTCATTTGTCATCCAGGAGTAAGTTCCCTAGTCTGTCTCTCTTACATTGTACCAGTCATTTGTCATCCATGAGTAAGTTTCCTAGTCTGTCTCTCTTAAATTGCACCAGCATATTGTCATCCATGAGTAAGTTGCCTAGTCTTTCTCTCTTACTGTGTTCCAGCCTATTGTCATCCATGAGTAAGTTGCCTTGTCTTTCTCTCTTACATTGTATCAGGCTATTGTTAGCCATGATTTAGTTGCATAGTCTTTCTCTCTTGCATTGTACCGGTCAATTGTCATCCAAGATTTAGTTGCATAGTCTTTCTCTCTTACATTGTACTAATCTAGTGTCATCCATGATTTAGTTTCCTAGTCTTTTTCCCTTACAGTTTGCAAGTCCGTTGTCATCCACGAGTGAGTAGCCTAGTCTTTCTCCACAACATTTTACTAGTCAATTGTCATTCATTAGTAAGTTGCCTTGTCTTTCTCTCTTACATTTTACCAGCCTATTGTCATCCATGATTTACTTGCCTAGTCTTTTTCCCTTACAGTTTACCAGTCCGTTTTCATCCACGAGTTAGTAGCCTAGTCTTTCTCCTTAATATTTTACTAGTCAATTGTTATCTATGAGTTATTATTCGGAAAAGCTTCATCATCCAAATATTTGACTTTCGTTACAATTTGATTTTTACAATGAGCTCAGTACCCATGTCTTGCACGCAACGTTCCATTTCACGTAATGTGCTTGTGTTATATTATAGTCAGATAATTAATGAAGCTTGATTGTATTGTTAACTGTGTATGTTGAATTCAGACATGCTTTAATATAAGGCGAAGGTATTGAAAATATACCATCCAAACCTATAGCTGCTTACATGTAAGACGAAAGCTTCTTTCAAGTTGGCTAGTAGTGGAAATGTAACAATCAATGTCTGTGCAAAGCAATGTGGGCTAAAGTCCAGTACGCTTGCCTGAGCCTATGGTAACCATGTGGTTACTAGTCTATTACCCTGATAGCGGAAACATACTTGCATGAGACCATGGTAACAATGAGGGTACTAATCGAGTACCCCGACAGTAAGACGTTCGAGTCTGAGTCAATACTTACCATGTGAGTATTAGTCCAGTGAAAACGTACCTTCCTGAGCGGACTTTATCCAAGTGGGTACTAATCCATTACCATGAGAATATTAGTCCAGTGAAAACCTACCTGCCTGAGCGGACTATATCCAAGTGGGTACTAGTCTGATACTCGGGTGGGAACAAGAACTATCGTTAGCCTTAGCTTACCGTGCGGGTATCTTACGAGTACATCAGTATATAGGTACTATTCAAGTACCCGACTAGAAACAAGTAACCAACTTGAACCTATGCTAACCATGTGAGTATTAATCCAGTACCTGGTTAGTAAAAACTTACCTGCCTGAGCCCACACTTACCAGGTTGAGTATTGGTGTAGTTACCTGTTATTCAAAATGTGCCAGCCTGAGCCGATTATTACCATGTGGATACTTGTCAGGTACCCAGGTGGTGAAAACGTTTATGCCTGAACCTACATTAACCATGTGTGTACTAGTTCAGTAAACGTTCTAGCCTAAGCCTATGGTTACTATGTGAGTATTAGTCCACTACCCGAAAAGTGAAAACTTACCTTTCTGGACCCGTGGTAACCGTGTGGAAACCTTCCTGTGATTAGACATACCAGGTTGGTAATAGTCCTGTATCCAGGTAGTGAACGCGTACCTTCATGAGCCTACACATATCATATAGTTACTAATCCAGTATCCAGGAAATGAAAACGTACCTCCCTGCGCCTACACATACCATATGGGTACATAAAGAAAGAAATGTGACAAACCAGGAAATAAAAGTTCAAATGCTGACCAATTAGTTTTGTTGAATTTAATTAACTTCGAAGCACAAACTACATAGCTGCTACATATACAAAAATAACAGAATCATACCTCCGTCAAACCTTAAGTTATTGAGCAAAAACAGTTTTTGTAGTTTGCTTAACAGTGGCCTTGACCTTATTCGCCCCAAAGGCAATGTCTACATTTATGCAACCTACACACACAATTACAGAAAAATACTTGTATTAAAAATAAATTTATTGAACGGAAAATATTTTTTAACTTTTAGTTTTAATAACATTTACACCACCGAATGCAAATTCGAATCTTCCCTAGCGCAGCATGTAACCTACCTCTACACAAAATTTCAACTCAATATCCCGATCCAAACTGTAAGTTGTTAACGCTTACTTTATATATATTTTTGCAACTGTGACATTGACCTTGGCCAAACTGGCCCTGAATGTAACCCCATGCTTTACCAGCATTTCAGATAGAATTAGAAGTTTGTGCACGCAAACGTTTACCTGCTTACAAAAAGGGGCATTATTCTGCTTGATTGCAGGTCAGAGTTATATGGGCCCTTTATTTTGTATGGTGATCCCTTAAACATGGGTACAGTTCCAATTTAATATATATAGTAGTTAAAGATATATGTACTGTTTACAAGCATACCGTAACATACATCTTTTTTCTAATTTATTAATGCACTCTTATGAAGTCATCAATTACACAAAGTAGAAATGTACAAAACAGAGTGGTTTAACGTTTTCATAAAGTACCAACTCCCGTAACAACCCGCATGCACACACATACTCAAAAATATACCTAAAAATGCACGCATACACAGACGAGAAACCAAAGTAAATAAACATAATATATAACATAAAAGACAGAAACGTGGAATATTGCATTTCTCTTATGATAAGTATACTTCCTTTCTCACATATGTCCGTAAACACACACAATTCCACGCACACTCACATCACGCACACTCTCACACATACATCATAAATTCTAGTAAATGTTTAACAGTATGATTTATGGATAAATATAAAAACAATAGTAATTTATTTCACCATGTGTGTCTGTACTTTACAATTATAAATACAGTTGATAAAGAACAAACGAAAAGACGAACACATACGACGACGATATTTTAGTTAACATACATCTTGCACGCGAACCCTAAGCGGACTTTTATAAGAACATAAGGGGTCATTTTCCTGATTATAAGCTGGTCAACGTTTTTTTGTCTTGGTAAGTGAATGTTCTCAATACCCTGAACACATATGTTAAGGTTTAATTCTATATCTATAGTAGATATAGAGATATGTAGTAGTTGCACACAAACGTTTCCCTGAATTTGTGAAGTACAAAAACAGGCATTATTTTGATCCCTTTATATTGTTCTACTGAGCTGTCAATTAAAACGTGTTATAATGCTTAGTAATCCCACCATAGCAGCCCTGAAATATAAATCCGTGTCATATCTGTAATGGTTTTATTGCATTAAAATCTAAACATTTCCATACAATTGTGACTTCAACATATAACAGAGTGTGTCTTACATGTCATGTGATGAACCTGTCCTTCCTTTCCGCTCTGTTCCCCTACCGATCGAACAGGGACTGAACAATAAAAACAATGCTACGCCCTTGGACCTTCGACAACGTCAAGGATAACGTCTTCCAGCCCCGTTTAGAGACGCATGGAAAGTTTTACCAGAATAAAGAGCTTGCTGGCTGACTTGATAAACACATTATATATTTTCTGTGTTCGAGGTCAAATCCTAGTGTTAAGAATAAATTAAAACCCAGTGGGCGATGAAAATACGGAAAAACATCCTGGTAATTATGATACACATGCGATCACTTACTAGATAATCAGTATTTTAATCAGTCCGGCCCTGATTTGCAAGATGACAACGAGTTTCCAATGACAATCATATCACTTACGTGATTATCAATATGTTTAATCAGTCCTGTTCCTGTTCGCGAACCTCTTGAACTCCACTCCTTCATAGTAAAGTCATAATAAAATTCCAAGGTCATTTATCTGAACTCACTTTGGACGGAAGTGTTCCATCGATTAGATACTTAGAACAACACTGATATCAACAGTTGTTTACTATTATTTAACGTTAAAGGGTCTTGATATTTTGTCTATAATTTTGATTTGTAGTAATAATAACCACAACAATGTTGGTAACACATATGATTTGATTGTATTATCCGAAAACATTCATATATAACATTTATATCATAAGGTTTGCTGTTGACACATTTATTTATTCTTAGTAAGACGGTGCTATTTTTAAAAATAAGTCAATTTAGGTTCAGTTTTGTGTAATATTTTGATGCAAAAAATCTCGTCATCCTCTCATTTCATGTTTAAAACTTTATGTCCCTTTTAAAAGGATAGAAATGACAAAAACATGTAGTTGTAATTGGTTAATGATTTGATAAAGCCCAAAAATTGAATTGAGTTACAGTGGCGAAAAAAACTTTTCGAAATACAGTATATTACAATAAAGAAAAAACGGTCTTCATCGATGGGTTGAATTTGGTAATTAAGAGATATTGAACTTACAGGAGACAATTCAAAACAGTTAAACAGGAAGTCACATCAGTTAAATGGGTGCATCGTTGGGTGTTCCTTAGAATAATTCAATGCTGAAGAACAAGTGCGGGTGAGGTATACAATGACAATAATGACAGACACTTATTTAAGATGTTTTGGTTATGGATGGTTACGAAACAACTAACGTTAAAATAGCGAAGCTATTGAGAATACAATGACATTTAAAACACACATACTAACACACACACACACACACACACACACACACACACAAACGCACACGCGCACACACACACACGCATACGTGTATAAGCTACCTTGTGAGTACTAAGTTTTTTATCAGGAATCTGAGGACATCCTTTTCTAATTTGCAGAGCATTTCGGCAAACATGCGTTATTTGCAGATTTTGTTTCTTTATGGATTGCGCTATCCAGAACTAAGTTACACCCATCACAAAGGTGAGAAAACCGAGTGAGGACCTGTCTTGTTGTCATATACTTCTGAGGACTGGAAAACGAGGACATTCATTTGCATATTATACACACATCTCTTCAAAGCCTACGTTATGAGGATATCGGTAGAAGCCGTCAAACTGAAGACCTTCATTTGCATAGTTTACACACTTACATAAGAACACGTTTTGAGGACCTTAATTTAAATGTGTCACAGTAAAAACATTCATCTGAAACATATGTATTTTCCAAGATTCAGGTACTTTAGGCGATGAAAAGGCATATGAATATAACTCATTTTGAGAAAATAACTAATGCATATATTGCAAAATGTGTTACCAGCCCACCTTGTATAAAAGTTGTTTGTTTCCTCTCACCCGACATACACTAACATTTTGTGTCGACCCAAAACTTGTGTAGCAATTGATAGTCGAGTTTGGAGCGAACATTTCACTGTTTTCGATTTTAGTCGTTAATCATTTTCTTAAACTTATAACTGTGTCATCTTACGAATGTAGAGCAATAATGTTGGAATGACATTTGACATGTTTGTCACTGATTTTCCATTTTGAAGTGGGAACGCCGGCCGACCTACAATATCTTGGCGATGTTTGTGGAAACAAGCAACTGGCCAGAGCTACAAATTATTAAAAGAAACTACAACATGTAGTTACACCTGAACCGCATATATGAAGTATGATTTGGAAAGTTTTTTTTTTCTTTAAGCATACATACATATACACAAATTTCTCTTGTCTTTTTCGCTAACCCCACCAAATCTTCTTTTAGAGGCGACTCTTAATTCTGATTGCTTTAAATTATGATTGTTAAAGAAATATATAGAAATAATTAAAAATGTTATAACAATGCGAAGCCATATTAATGATTTTTGTCATTCAGAGTGTTTTCTAATCTTGAAACCCTTTGTGTAAGGAAAAAAGTTAGGTGAAAGTAGTAACACCGACCTACGTACAATTTTGTTGGCAATGTAAGTTGCAACGAGCAACATTTTGGGCCTTTTTACAGTGCGACGAGTTAGAAGTTACTTGTTAAGTTTCAGTTACACCGGTCATGACGATCCCAAAACATCCAGAGCAAAACGCAAAGATGCACACATTGCAGTCGCCAGAAGCGCCATGGGAGCGCCGTGTCAAGGCCCAGAACGTCATGTCGCTGTGCACATTTTAACATGTTTGAAACATCGCCGAGGCTCGATGTTGAAGTGACATACTGGAATAGAGCGCCGACGAGAGGTCGCAGCAACGCTGTTATATGATTTTACGCGGTAGTTTTTGGTGGCTTTCGAATTATATTTGGCATATTAAAGTTAAAGGTATAGGCAATATTGGTATACACCAGAAATTGTAACTCGACACAATCAGACTAGCGACTTGTAATGATGCTAGGCATAATAGCGTAAGGCATGGTATGTCTGTTTCAAACTATATGGTACATATGCATGAATGCATTTTAAACGGATTGCACCATACTAATTCCGTTTTAAACCGATTTTATGTGAATACATCAGCACGTAGCAAATTTTCATCTTTTCTGTATTCTGCAATCGACAATTTGACGAGTTATTAAAATTATTTTTATTAATATGGGGTAATTTCGCGCCGTATGCGCAAATAATTGTTGCCGTATTTTATCGAGTTAGCGATAAACCTGAACTTGCCAATTCAAACGGAACACACTAGTAAACAAACCGTCCTGTGATAGCGGTCAACATAGCAATACAACTTAGTCTTTCATGTCGTTTTTGAACAGATTTAAAAGCCCCATCTGACCCATTTTTACTCAAAACCGAAAAACGATTATGAAAACAACAAACAACATAAAAAAAAACTACATGTGTGTGTAGCGGTTGGTTAATTTGTTTTCTGAAAGCATTTTTTCTTCACAGCAGTCAAAATAAAAAATAATACAACGATTATTTAGTGCTGTCCGTAGAGAGCATTCTCCGCTCTCTCGGTATTGGATTGCTCTTAAGAAATGATTTCTCATTGTGACAGTCAACATGTCCCCTTAACTTAAACCAAAAACTTTTGCGTAATGAACCATAACAAAAATGGTAACCAACAATACAATGTTTTTGAAAGGATCTAACAATGCTTGACTCATTTATTCATGCATTAGCAAAATTAATATTTCAGAACAACTTTAAACAATGCTCTACTTTATGCTTAAAAAAAGGTAAACTTACTCTTTAATAAGCTTAACATAATCAACAATGTACTTTAAGAACAACATTGTTTTATATGGTTTGCCATTTCGTGTACAGGGGCCATACAGGCCTCTTCGTCATTCCTCCGCTGGTCACGAGGGCCCACGAACAATACAGAGCTAGCTCGGCTTTTTCGAGGCGGTCGCGAGCGGCTCGGCTCAGAGCTTGTTAAGCGGGATAATGAGATCATCGTTAAGCGGGATAATGAGATCATCTCGACTTGAACTGCATGCCGCGCAGAAATCTCATCTCTCATGGCGATATATCACATACTGTATGAGGAAGTAAATACTGCCTGGAGTTTGACATAGGAAATGTTAATAAAGATATTTTAACAGAACACTTGTTAGTCAATTAAATCATAAATAAAATAATCAATAGTATTGAGCGTCAATCTTTGTTTCGAATACTATTTTACGAAATTGAAATTTACACAAAGCGTTATTATTTTTTTTTTTTAAGAAGATCAGTATTGGAAATGTTTACATAAATTTAGATTATGTTTTGTAATATTATGAACTCAACACTATTTTGAAATAATGTCGTGATGTCCTATCGTGGAGTCCGGCTTCTTTCAACATGTCCTCAACGTTCGGTTGGGCGATACCAACAATGCGAGTAATATTAATGTTTATTAAAACCAAGCTCACTGCAGAGGTGTCATTTTGAATTGTTCCCTGGCGAAAAATGTTTAAATCGCTAAAAAAATTGACTTTGCACGCCTACATTATTTGTCTACCCATTAACATGGTTTCATGTATAGTTGTTAATTGTTCTTCTAACGATAGTAGCTATGTAAATATATAAGACTTTATATTTTGAACAATAAATTAATACACATGAATCGCGCTCTTAGAAACGGGTTAAATGCATGTGCGTAAAGTGTCGTTCCAGAATAGCCTGTGCAGTCCTTAATTGGATTTTCGTCAAGAAAAGTATTCATTTACACGAAAAATAGAATAAAGGCGGTAAGTGTCGTCCATGTTTAGCCTGTGCGGACTGCACAGGCTGGCCTGGGACGACACTTTACGCACATGCATTTAAACCCTTTGTCTCAGAGTGCGATTAGTATCATTTTAAACAGTGTTAATATGTGAATTTCCTATGAGGACGTGTTCATAATAAATGATAATAACATGTATTTTGCATCTTTAAATGCAATGTTCCTACTGTCTTCACTTTCAAAGTACATTATACACGTATTGATACCATTATGAATGGGAATGATATATAAACATTTTGTCTCTTTGTGAATATTTCACATACACGTAAGGTGTTCTACTATGATCACCAAATTGAAAATTTTCTGTTGCGAGTACCCGTTCGTACCCTTGTATTATTTGAACACGTCGAAATTATTTATTAATAAATTAAATAAATTAAATAAGGGTTTAAAAAAGAAGGCTCTGACAACATCCTATATGAGGTCGCCGTGGCGTAGTGGATAGGGCGTCCGCCTAGGTCACGGGTTCGATCCCCACAGTGGGGGCGTTCTTGAGATATCCCTCAAAGACACCATGTTCTGGTTCTAGTTCCAGGAAACGGACTCGATAGCATTTTATATAAGCCTTAGACTTTCGATGCAATCGAGCTAAAATAAATGGGTTTAAACCAACATTCTATATGTGTTTTTGTTTTGTATGTGTGTGTTTTTTTGGTGCATTTTTAGCCGTTTTCAACAATATTAAAGTCATATCAAGGCGGTCAGTTAACCGACTAACACATTTCCATGGATATCTGCTTAACCAGTACTCCGTGCACATACTAGTTTGTATGACAGTAACTTACAACTGCATGTCTTCAATAAGAGGTAGATTGCGTGACGAAGTTGTGGCTGGGCCATAACAACACTTAGACACATGCCATGAACACCGGAAACTCTAAGTGTTTTGTTCAGATTTCGAGATCTTATTGTATTAATTTTGCAGTGACTATATTTGAGATGGTTTTGTAAGATTGTGTAAAGCCATATGTTTTTGTATGATATGAATGTGAACAGAATAAAAAACCACTTGTAAACAAAACAAAAACGTTTGTTTTTATTTCACACTATCATTGTTATTGTTTGTACTATTATTGTATTATTATTTTATTAGTTTTGCAATGACTATATTTGAGATGGTTTTATAAGATTGTGTAAGTCCATATGTTTTTGTATGATTTGAATGTTTACAGAATAACATACATATTTATATTTACATAAAGTATGAGATTCAATTGTGCTTTTTGTATTGGGAGTTTACTACTGACTGACTGGCTGTGTGAGTGAGTTACTTACGGTCTTGGTGAATTTCCGGATGATTGATAGGGACGGAGGGAATAACTCAATGACTGACTGGCTGGTTGACTATCTAATTAACTGACTGATTACCGCAACTACTCATTCGCCAATCCAACAACCCACCTAGCCATACCTTATTAAGGAATGGAAACTTTGTTTTGTAAAATGCCACATTTTTGTCTGGCAAACGTTCGTGAATTTGTGTCCGAGCCAAACGACTAAGCTAAGACTGTACATCCCAACGGGTCACATAACCAACGAAACATCGCTTGCTTTGAATAAAGTGTAGTACATGTTTGAGGATTCCGCACTATATATCGAAGGCATTCAGTGTGATCAGAACATTCAGACCTTAAGTGTAGTTCACATTAACTTTACTGTTTCTAATTATGAGCAAAATAATAACACAAAATATATAAATATCATCAGTGGTTACCGAATATATACTATACATCTGGTAATGGATGCAATACACAGATATTATAACAGAAATAGTTATTTCACATTTAAACAATATAGCTAGTCATATATGAAACCGTTAAACCGTGTCGTTTGAAAAAAAATGAAGAGAGTATAATTTAAATCCCAATACATATTTAAAAAATAAAGGAAAATAACGAGTTTTATCAATGTAAATGCAACATATAAACCATCATGTAATAGCCACCAAACATGGTTCAATACAACATTTAACATGCTTTCAAAATGCAACTTAATAAATAAGTTATACATATAAATAAATAAATAAAATGAAATAAAATAATTATATATTCGACTATGTCATAACATTAACATCTGTATAAAGGGATACTACTTACACGCACAATAAGCATGGTAAATGTTTCTGAAAAAAATAATGTAAAGATATTCATACAAATGCTTGTTGTTGAAAATAATACAAACTGTATTATTTGCAAATCTTTCACATATTATGAAAGTAAGGAATCGTTTGGATGCTTCAATACGCAGCATAGTATTATGTACAATGGGGTGTTTACATATTTTCAATTAGATTATCTATTACAAAGGCCAGATCAGTGACATCTGCGCGGTTACTATACTTACAGATATTTTTCTTCCCCACCCATCCATTATTTAGAATCTCTAGTGAATACGTGAATGAACATTTGAATAAGTAAGTGTTTTATCTACGTGGAGCGTCGTGAGAAAACCGGACAAAATGCATGTGCGTAAAGTGTCGTCCCAGATTAGCGTGTGCAGTCCGCACAGGCTAATCAGGGACGACACTTTCCGCCTAAACTGGATTTTCGCTAAGAAGAGACATCATTTAAACGAAAAATTCGATAAAAGCGGAAATTGTCGTCCCTGATTAGCCTGTGCGGACTGCACAGGCTAATCTGGAATGACAATATACGCACAAGCATTAAGCCCGGTTTTCTCAAAACGCGACCTACGTTTCTCAGCAGGACATAAATTATCGCGAGCTCTCATCATCCTAGATACACACTTCCGTTAACAATTAGCTTAAGTAGTATTCATACAATCTTCGTACCAAAAACTCCCCTTGACGATCTTGAAGTTGCTATTGTCAACAACTATATTTACACGTTGTCTTTAATGGTTTGAAGATCGAGTTTAAAAAGGAGAATCTCAAAACACTGAAGATTTTAAGCTGATGTTTTGTTTTCGCTGTAATTTTGATTTTCTGTGGCTTCGTATCCAATTCATGTATAAAAATTCACCTCGGTCGAGTTCAATTAATAATTTGAAGGTTTAAAGAAAGTTTAAACGGGCAACACATATTTAACTTCAAGTTCATTGACACTATCCCCGTCATAGTATTATCTTCCGTATTGAGCTCGCTCACACATGTACATACTCTTTACAAATATTTCAAACTCATAGTGTATCGTTCAAGGGAGAAAACCTTTATATAATCATTATTTGATATTCCATTGGCTGGTCTACAGCAATGTGTAGATTAAACAAGAATCATTGAGTTCAGAAACGAAAGTATGCTATGCATTATTTAAACACGACAGTATTCGTTGTTGATTCACAAGTATGACAAAAAGCTCACTTCAAAATTGTATCTGAAAACATCGTTTAATAGAACTGCATGGACCAAATATTTAAGATCCCGACATCTAGTGAACGCAGTAACTATATACCTTCTATGTCATATATACATACAGTGATTCCACAGATGCACCAGCTGGAGAAAAAACACATATAGCATTTGGTCCTATATAGACCACGTTTCCAGACAGTGAAACACCAAATAAATGTTCTAGACAAGATGCGAATGTGAACAACAAACACCTTAAAAAAAACTGGGATCACCAACTTGGATAGATAAATACATATGGTTGGGGAATTAAACCGTTTTAAAAGTAGCTTCTAACCTCATACTTGGCCCAAAATTATTAAAAAAACATTGTAATGTACATACAAAATTACCTCATAGACGGAACACAGACCCGTATGCCTATACACCCACTATATCCTAACCAGAGACCCACATAACGTGGTGTCTATACCCATGTATAGAAAAGCCTTATACCTACAGAAAGGGGCGTCTAAACGCACGATATAATTAAACCCAAGACCAACAGCACTTGGTGTATATACCCACTTTATCAGAAATTGGGATCCACACACCCTACATATCATATTAACTGTATGATCACCAAATATCCACAGAACTGGGTGACTTTATACACTGATTAAAACCATAGACGGACAGGACCCGGTGACTATACTCACTTTATTAGAAACCCAGTAAAGAAACACGGGCACAAAACCAAATTTATCGGAACACGAGGGCCATAAATCACTAAGATTATTCCCACTAATACAAAAAAACAAGATACTCACAGAATGCGTTGAATACATCTGAATCCGATATTCTTATATCGTGATGCTTATACCCACTGAATATGATCCCGAAAACAAGTGAACGCGATGGCTCTGCTATTTTGATCAAACAACAAGACTCTAAGAACGAAAGGACTATACTCACAATATCACAGCCCGATTCCCACTCAGCGCTGTGCTTTTTAATCCACTTTATAAGAACCCGATATCCACAGAAGCGACTACACCCACCAAATCAGAACCCGATACCAAAATTACAATTTGACCATACGAATTATATCAGAACACAGGGAACGAAAACCTAGTTGAATACATCAGTATATCAGACTATTACATCCACAATAAGCGATGACTACATCCATTATATCAGAATGTGGTGTCTATACCCACTATACCAAAACCAAAGACCAAAACAACGCTGTGCCTGCATACCTTCTATGTCAAATCACGAGAGCATATACTACAATTTCTATCGTTCCCCCATTTATGAACCCACGACTCGCATTATGCGGTGACTATTACAGTTATATCTTCTTGAGCATGATTGTAATTAATGCGGAAATCGGAAACTGCGTGTTTAGTGCATCAGTACTCAGGACATATAATACGCAACGTATGTGCGCACTTTCACATTTTATTGGCAAACAGTTCTAGATGTATGTACCCCTTGTATGAAAGTAATGTAATTCACATTTATGGCTTTCCAATCAGCGGTGTTGGTTATGCATAAATGAATCATGCTAAAATGTGTTATTCTGTTGCTTAAACATATGTGCGCTGTTATTAAAATCGCTTTCGAAAACGCAGATCAAAATGAGTCATACACTGTGTACACGAAAAAGGCTGTATAATGAAAAATACTAGGATTTTTTTGCCTAAAAGTTCATATTTTGATTCCCCAAAATCTACTCTAACAGAAAATGATGTTATCTCAAAATGTCATTTTTTGACCGCTCTGAGAAAACGGGGCCTAATGCATGTGTGTAAAGTTTCGTCCCGGATAAGTCTGTGTTGTCCACACAGGCTAATCAGAGAGGACACTTTCCGCTTTAATGTTATTGTCTTATAAAGAAAGCCTCTTCTTAGCGAAAATCCTGTTTATGCGGAAGTGCCGTCCCGTATAAGCCTGTGTGGACTGCACAGGCTAATCTGGGACGATTCATTACTCACATGCATTAGGTCCCGATTTCCCAGGGTTCGGCTCATATTCATCATCTTGTCTCTTTGCTGTAGTTTTGTTTTTGATATATTGGCGGTGTCGTTGTCGTTTCTTGGAAAACAAGAAAAAAACATGTTTTGCTTTGTGTAGCTCTACGTCGAAAAGTATGCTCTTACTGGTGGATAAGTGCAAATTTGAAGAAATGTTTATCAGCATTACATTATGAGATTGGGATTTTTTAACAAGTATATGAGGTGCGCACTGTGAAAAGAGGCCTTAATGCATGTGCGTAAAGTGTCGTCCCAGCTTAGCCCGTGCAGTCCACACAGGCTAATCAGGCATGAAACTTTCCGCCTAAACTGGATTTTCGTCCTGAAGAGTCTAAGGAAAAATACAATGACAGTGGAAAGTGTCGTCCCGTATTAGCCTGTGCAGACTGTACAGTAAATGAAATTCATTTCTGCGTTCAATAAGACCGAGTTGATATACATATCGTTAGTGATTTTTCATTCGGAGAAGTTGATATTTCGTTATAATTTGATCATTTTTCGTTCAAAATGATGTTTTTACTCGTTACTATCATAGCCATACGCTAATCACCTGTGGTCCAGAATAGGATAGACTTTGGAAAACCCACATCAGAGATATATAACAAAACCGAAGTATTAACATAGTTAACAAATCACATACCGTAACCACCGTTATTATTTGAATGAAATGAGTTTTGATTCATAAAATGGCTCAGTGTTGCTGTACCTTCGTAATACATAAGTTTTTGCCCATTTATTTCGCTTTAAATAGTGTAAGTTCTCACTGATTCGGTAAATTGCACCAAACTCTACCATTAAACATGTTAGTAGTTAATAGTACTCTGAGTGGACAATGCCATTTACTTCGATTAATGTTCAGAAAATTATCACGTTATCTTAGTTTTGCCAAAGTGGAACCCGCACTTACGATAATTTGTCGTGCATTAACCGCACGAACATACAGGGGGCAAATATGTCAGTGCGGTTAACGCAAACGTTGCTTGTTGGCATAATTTGTACTTTACACTTTACAATTTAATGTTTGGATATGCTCTCGACAATACATTTTAATTCAAGCATTTGATCAGCCGGGGATGTGATTAAGTTGGTTGGGGATTACGTTACGTAGCCACGATCGAATGAGCCGCGTTCTGTGAAAACTGGGCTTTATGCATGTGCGGAGTGTCGTCCCAGATTAGCCTGCGCAGCCCGACACTTTAGGACGACACTTTCCGCATAAACTTTTTGTTTCAGTTAAAAGTGAGTTCCTTTTAACGCAAAATTCCGAACAAGCGGAAAGTTTCTTCCATAACATCGGAAAGTGTCGATCTGATTAGCCTGTACGAACTGCACAGGCTAATATGGGACGACACTTAACGCACGTGCATTAAGTCCAGTTTTCCCAGAACGCGGATCAAATATACGCCGAGAATGACTACATTGTGTATATGGATAGTGGACGCTGCTTTTGCTGAATAGTCACTTGTGTGAAGTGGAGTACTTAAAAAACAATACCAACATTAATTGCAGCAATACAGCTTACTTAAAAGCTTCTAGCCTACAATGATCATATGTTAACGTTAATAACTTCTCGTTTAGAAAAACAAACTTCTATTAAAGAGGGCTCTACTTGTAAATTGCTAAGGGAGGAATCAAAGTGTTAACTGTGCCGAGGTATATAAACAGTGGTTGATGTGAGTGGTATATTATAACTTTATGAGAGGAAGGTTTCATCATGGATATGCGTCACATACTGTATAGTCATTTTTATTCGTGGGACATTTCGTTGATTTCGTGGGTTGACCAATTCACGAATTTAATACAAAAACATCGGAAATGACCGACGCAAACTGCTCTTTTTAACAAAATAAAAAAACACGAAATTATGTTTCCACGAAAAAAAAAAATGTCATGCCGACGAATAAAAATCATTTTACAGTATTATAAATTTTGATAATACCTTTCTAAAAAATAAAAATGAGTTGTGGCTGTAAATCTTGTACGCACAATAATATTTCTAATTGTATCGATTTTGTTATTAAGTTTTTGTTTTAAACAACATATCATTGGATTAACAACAAACCTATGTTTAAACGTACGCAATTTGAAGGAGGAGCATACGTAATTTATGGAACCGCATTCAATTTTAAACACATTCACTTTATTTTCAATAAAGATAAAAAAAGCCACTGGGATAAGGATTTCTCTTTTCCTATCAAGAAATTTCAAGAACGTCAAACGCATACATAACAAGTACCGGTAGATCAATATTCGCTAAACCGTGACGTTAACGTAGACGTAACGCTTGATTTTGTCACTGACGTTACGCTAGCGTACGGGTCAAAAGTAAGGCTCCACTTGTCAGTTTTCCGCCCCTTCTTGAAATTGACATGCGATTCACATAACAATGAGGCATAAAATTGACAATTGCCGACTAAGGATTTTACTTGCTGTTTTTTTTATAGTAATGAATAACTGACCATTTCATGACCACGGTCTGCATGCATAATCTAATCTGCTTCCCCAGCCGCGTGTGTGAGTATTTCGAAGTTCATGAGATCCTTCCGCGCCTGAGGCTGCATTATATGTGAACTCGAAGTGTGTTCCAGAACTCCTACTTAATTAACTTACAAGACTCATAAAAGCTGGGACGAATTTTGAATTATAGGTGCAAGTTCCAGCTATTTAGCTGTTACTGGAAGATTTTCAATTTTGGTGTGGTCTTGTGTTCTGGGGGAAAGCCCACCTGTCCGGTATGGTGACAACCAACCAAACTCACATGCTTCCGGAAACGAGGATTGAACCCGGGTCGCCAAGGTTAGAACCGCTTGTACTAACCACTGCGCTAGCCGGGCAGCCTGCTTCCCCAACCATCTACCACTTTTAATGAAGTGACGTTTTATTTTAGATCGATTGCATCGAAAGCCCAAGGCTTATTTGGAACGCTCTCGAGTCTGTTTCCTGGGACTAGCACCAGTACTTGGTGTCTATGGGAGAGATCTAAAGAACGCTCCCGCAGTGGGAATCGAACCTGTGACATCCCGGTCGCTAGGCGGACACCATATCCACTACGCCACGGCGACATTTCTCCTGACAACATATCGGAGGGTTCCCGGCCCGTGCGCACAACTTGGTTTGAGTTTCTAGTGAACTAATTTGAGGCTCGTTTTTGGAATACGGAGCGGACGGCACAGGCTGATCTGCGACGACACTTTACGCACATTTATTAAGCCCCGTTTTTCCAGAGCGAGGATGATTTATTACGCCATTGTCCACCCTTTGATTCAAGAAGGGCTGTTGTCAGTTACTGGCATAAGAAAGTATTATTAAAGTAACTAACCAAGGAACGTTTGCAAATGTGTTTATTTATAGATCTTTGCATGTTAACTCACCATGCTACCTCAATACGATGATATGGTTCAACTACTGTCGAATATGGTGTAAAATCCAACAAACAATCTTGAAAGTACGAGTTTAAGAACATATACATACTAAGTTTAAAATATCATGAATGCATGTATGACGTCATTTTGCGAAATAAAAACCATACATTGCGGTGAAACTATTTAATTGCCGTTTTGAACGATATCATGTTTTTATCGAATCGTACTAAATGTTTTTTTGACAAATTTTACGTGAATGATAAGTGAATTTCAACATGCACGCAAACCTTAACTTGTATGATGACCCAAAGACATGTGTAAAGTTTGCTTTGAATATCTGTATATATAGAAGTTAAAGAGATATGTACTTTGCAAATTGCATGCAAATTTCAACCTGAATTTTAAGATGCACGCAAACCTTAAAAGGCTTTTTATAAGTACAAAAGGAGATATAATCCTGCTAAAAAGCTGGTCACAGAAAAAGACCTTTGTCAATGAGTGTTCATAAAGACCATGAACACATATATAACGTTTTATTTCAACATCTGTAGCAAATATAGAGATACGTGTATGGAGATGTTGCACTTTTACCTAAACCAAATTTCCAAGTACAAGAAAGGGCATAATTCTGCTTAATTGCAAGTCAGAGTTTTAGAACTTAGTCAGTCACCTCATGCAATGACCCCGAAAACATGTGGGAAATTTCAACTGAATACATGTAGTAGAAACATAAATATGAACTTATCGGTGTTTGAGGGAAGCAAATAAGACGAAAATTAATTTCTCTTGATTGTGTCTTGTCCGATAGATGTCGTTTTAAGAGCAAGAGGTTTTCGCGCTCGTCTGGTGGAATTTGCCTGTCAGAATTGGGACACCGAAACGACCACATTGTTATTTTGATAATGGATATTTCATAAGAAAGGGTATAATGTATTAAAATGGAAAGTTTATTATAATATAATTTGTAATATTTTGTTATGTTTGAATGTATGTTAATTCTTATTTCTTGTTCCATATGCATATTTGAATTGAATATGTGAGAAAAGTTAAAAGATGCAACGATTTATATGCATGTTTGTTATGAATGTTAGTAATATCGGCCGTATTTCCCAACAGTTATGCCAACGTGATGAGTTTGTGTGCGTATATATATATCGAAATGGAATGTATAAGAGAAGTGGAGGTGTTGCACTTTTAACTTAATCCGAGCATTACGCGGATGCCGTGGCTGGCATGTGGGTGAGTAGTATTACATATTATTAAAGGTCGGACTATTCGGTGAGTAGTCGAGCTAAAAAAAATAGATCGTGCAATTTTGTAATATTTATGTTTATAATCAATTAATTTGAAAGCACAATTGGTTAATTTTATTAAGAAAACAGTGAAAATGTGGTACTTAAATAAAAAACCATTATCATGAAATAAAACAACTACAACATAACACAATACTGGTAAACACTTTAATAGTTGTAATCATATTCACAAAAATGCAATATTAATTTGTGTAAAAAAGGTTGCACTTTAGCAAAATGTTCAAGCTAAATTGCAACATCCCATGACCGCAATATTTGTTTACACACCAGAACTTATTTTAACTGAGCTAAGATATCATAAAACAATATTCTTAAAAAGATTTATGAAGATGAGACAAAAATGACTAGAGTATTCACAAGATGCAATTATTGACATATAAGGGAAAATGTCCCGTCCCTGGTGGTCAAGTTTTTCAATAGAACATTAGCAGAAACCCTGCACTGGTAAATCCTGAACCGCTCTTTGCTCAGAATCTCAGTTTCATAAGGGGGTCTTGAAACATGTTCTAAGTCTTATGTAAGAATATACAAACTCAGGATTGCACGGTGAAACTGCTTAATTAGAATGAACCGGGAACAATTTTGCAAACTAAGCTTAGAAATCATAATACATTCACACACTCACACAGACGCACACATTGAGAGCGCGACTGCTACATGCCGCCTTCTTTGAAGAAAAAACATAAAAATGCATTGCCCCTGACGGCCATGTTTTTCAAAAGACCGGAACCATTTTTTAATTTGAACAAGAAATCATTAGTTCAAATCGTTTGAGCAAATTTCATGATGATTGGACAAACAAGAGCTGTCCAAAGACAGCGATATTGACTATTCTTCTGTTGTTATAGTATAAAGCACAGTTTATGTCAGTCATCTGATATGATGACAAAAGACATATTTGAAGTTATATGCATGTAGTAGTTTAAAGCTAAACATTTATTAATTAAAACAAAAAATAGACCATGCAAGGTAAATTAAATATTCATCTTTTCACTAATTAATATAGTTAAATTTAATACATTTTACAAGCCAGGTCTGCATAAAAATACCTACACACACATTACAGCTGATTACCTCCATCAAGATTCATTGATCTTGACCCACAAAATGCAATCCCACCCTTGGTCTGCATGTTTACAGAATTTCAGAACAATTAATCCTTCCAAACTTAAGTCATTCAGTGGAAACTGTTTTTTTTTTCTCATTTTAGCACCAAGTACTGACGTAAGCTACCGACACCAAAAATACACAAGAAACATGGCAATGCCCTCAAACAATTTAAAACATTTTAGAAATTAATTTTAGCAATTGCGCAATTCCAAGCTATGTCTACATGCACGCAACAAACATACACAATTTCAGAACAATACCTTCACCCAACTGGAGCGAGAGAGAACCCCATGATAGGTCTCTTTGTAAGCTTCCTACACACACATTGTTAGTGCAAAATCTTCATCCAAACTCAAGGTATGAGCGGAAACTGTATTTTTTTAAGTAACAGTGATTAGACCCCCCCCCCTTCCCTAAATACAATCCCAAGCTAGATCTCCATACAAGCTTGCTATACCCACATTTTCATCAACTTTGTTCAATGTAAACTAAACGTTTTGACGCCGCCCAATCACATAAACGCCTGCACGACATGTCTCAATATAATAACCAGGCAAATTCAACTGCGGTGAAACATGGTTCAATAGAACTTACTAGCAAAATAAATGTTAAGTGGTTATTTACAAAACAAATCAACATTTCGTTTCGTTTATTGGCAAAAACGGCAAAAGCATTGCCCTGGGCCATTTACAAAACATATAAAGATTATGGCCAAGACACACAGATAAATATCATATATATATACACAAAGTCATACATACATAAATACAAAAACCCACATACTATATGACTATTTTATACATCAAAATATATACATCAAATAGGTATATTCAGAGTTCACACAGCAAGCAATGCATCACGTAGAATCACAGCATTATAAAAATATTTAGCAACGCTTCTGATTTTTCGTTTAGATCTAGATGACATGAAATTAATAAACATATTCATAGACGGCCAGGAAGTATTTACTAGGTATGTTTTCCTAATGTTACTAAAAGCTGTACAACATAACTAGAAATGGTATTCGGATTCAATAGTCTACACACTCTATTACTGCGATCTACATTTCTGTATCTTCGCGTTTCAATTGCAAGATTATGAGAGCTCAGACGTAGTCTTGTAAGCAGGGAAGTATGTATCTAATATACATCCCTGCTTGTAAGGGATATTCTTGATTTTTCATGTGATACATAGTCTAAATAGTCCTCATATTCAAAAGTACTTTTAAATTAACAGTAGTAAGATAACTTAGGCATATTTGAAATGGATTCTAACCATGTTTGTTGGAACTGGTCACGGATCCGTTGTTTCACTGAGGCAAAATTAATGTTGATATTAGAATTTTCAAAAAGATCACCATTCCCCAGACAATCAAAGTAGGATTTGCATGCTTTAAACCAGCAAAAGGTATTAATATTTCGTTGATTTGCGAACACTCTATACATAATGGAGTCTGTCTTATTCATTATTTTTATATAAAATGTAAGAGCTCTTTCTTTACACAACACTGCTAATGGATATCTGCCGGTTTCACATAATACAGCCATATTTGGTGTTGATTGTTTTACACCAAGAATTATTTTCAAAAATTGAAAATGTAAGGCATCAATTCCTTAAAGTTGCATATTCCCCATACTTCTGAGCCGTACAGCAGAATAGGTAAAATCATACAATCAAATAGATATAATTTGGTCTTAACATCCATTTCAACATTATTAAATAAGCAGAGAAGACTTTGATATGCTTTCAGGGCTTGATCGGCGAGAGCTTTGACAGCATATCGCATATTACCTGTATTATACAATTTTACACCTGAGTAGCAAAAACTGTCAACACTTTCAATGATTTGTTCATTTATAGTCCACTGATAATTATAATGACTCTTACGCTTTTCAAAGATACATACTTTTGTTTTTTTAACATTATTTTTTAAACCACATGATGTGGAGTATTGCGAAATACTATCAAGTTGTGCTTCAAGACTTATCGGATTAGTGGTAAAAAGTGCGATGTCGTCAGCAAATAGCAGAAGATACAATGATAACTGTTCAATATCTTTGTCTGAAAGATTTACCATATCAAAATAATTAGTGATATCATTAATAAAAGTAAAAATAAAAGGGGTTATAGTGGCTCAACTTGTTTTAAGCCGATTGATATGTCAAAAAACTCTGAAAAGTTCATGGTCGACCTTGATCGGACACATGCTTTTATGTTTGAATAGATTGACTTAATAATGTTTATAATCTTACAGCTCAGGCCTGATTGCACCAGTTTTACCCATAGTATATCGTGGTTTACAGTATCGAAAGCCTTTTCATAATCTATAAAAGCACAGAACAATTTGTTTCTGGATGCTAAAACTTTTTGGATAATTAAATGCAAGATAAAAATGCAGTCAGTTGTACTATGATTGTCCCTGAAGCCAAATTGTGAGTCATAAAGTTTTTTGTTATTTTCACACCATTTATTAATTCGATTTCTAAGCAGCATAGAAAACAATTTAGCAATAATATTGATTAACGTTATACCCCGATAATTCGAAGGATTTTTAGTATCGCCCTTTTTGTGAATAGGGACAATTACACCTTTGGCCCATGCTTTGGGATAGGTACCGTTAGTAAAAATGTAGTTAAATATGACCACAAGATAAGATGCAATAAAATGTTTTGCATCTATAATAAAGTCGCAAAGATTTCCATCAAGATCGCAACTTTTTTTTTGAGTGATAATATTGTTTTTTCCACTTCATCTANATCAAATAGATATAATTTGGTCTTAACATCCATTGTAACATTATTAAATAAGCAGAGAAGACTATGATATGCTTTCAGGGCTTGATCAGAGAGAGCTTTGACAGCATATCGCATATTACCTGTATCATACAGTTTTACACCTAAGTAGCAAAAACTGTCAACAATTTCAATGATTTGTTCATTTATATTCCACTGATAATTATGATGACTTTAACGCTTTTCAAAGATAATAAAAAGTAAAAATAAAAGGGATGAGAGTGGCTCACCTTGTTTTAAGCCGATTGATATGTCAAAAAAACTCTGAAAAGTTCATGGTCGAGCTTGATCGGACACATGCTTTAATGTTTGAATAGATTGACTTAATAATGTTTATAATCTTACAGGTCAGGCCTGATTGCACCAGTTTTACCCATAGTATATCGTGGTTTACAGTATCGAAAGCCTTTTCATAATCTATAAAAGCACAGAACAATTTGTTTCTGGATGCTTAAACTTTTTGGATAATTAAATGCAAGATAAAAATGCAGTCAGTTGTACTATGATTGTCCCTGAAGCCAAATTGTGAGTCATAAAGTGTTTTGTTATTATTTACACCATTTATTAATTCGATTTCTAAGCAGCATATATAACAATTTAGCAGTAATATTGATTAACGTTATACCCCGATAATTCGAAGGATTTTTAGTATCGCCCTTTTTGTGAATAGGGACAAGTACGACCTTGGCAAATGCGTTGGGAAAGGTACCGTTAATAAAAATGTAGTTTTATATGACCACAAGATAAGATGCAATAAAATGTTTTGCATCTATAATAAAGTCGCAAAAATGTCCATCAAGATCGCAACTTTTATTTATTTTTTGAGTGATAATATTGTTTTCTCCACTTTATCTACTGTAAAATCCAAATCAAGTTCATCGATATTTACATCAAAATCATGCGCATTTTCTGTATTCAGACTATGTTTTTCTTTATTATAATAATTAAATTTAGCATAACGTTTTTGTTTAGCATATTCACTTCTTTGTTGTAAGAAATAAATTCTATTGTTTTCCTGCGGATTGTTTTTAAAGATCCGTTTCGCAAGCAAGAATGAATTTTTGTATGATTTACATGCATCATTAAACCATGGAGATTTTTTTTGTTTTAGCTTGTTTAGTACTTTTATACACTTTGCCTTGGATTGTAAATGAAATATCAAAAATTAACTTCGACAATGATTCAATACAAGCATGAATATCAATTTGACCTGAGAGTACATTGTTTTGAAATGAATCAAATTCACATCTGTTATTTTCTAAAATGTTGGTAAACGCACCAGGATTATGAGAACCCTATATGATCTTTTCAATATTTTTATCATTGTTTATATTTTAAGTATGGACATCTAAATTAAGTTCACATTCAATGGGGCAGTGATCAGAAAATTCAGGTAAATCGTGAACGACAAATGAGCTGATTTTACTAAATAGTCCCGCATTTGTAATGACATAATCAACGACACTTGAACCATTGCCAGTAGGATTGTGATACGTTTAATTCCCATTATCTAGTCTACCATTAACAATACAGATTGAATTCTCTTTGCAACACTGTAGTAATTTATTACCAAAACCGTTAAAAATGACATCGCAGCTGACACGAGCTGGTAATTCAAAAGATTCATCACACTCAGGAAGATCAATAAAACGATCTAAATTACAATCCTCAATAACATCTGATTTAAGCCCGACCCTACTATTAAAATCCCCTACTAAGATAATGTCGTCAACAGTACAGTACTTTCTGATATCAAAATTGATTTGTTTAAAAAAAATCACAGTTATATAAAGGTGAAGAGACACTTGTATAAACAGTAGAGTCTTCAGGTGGGATAAAGCTCCAACAAAAGAAAATATCCCTTTCAGTTCCTATGAACGAATGGTGTAATTTAAACCATAATAATCCAATGGAGTTAATGTCTACAATACTTATATCATTTTTTAGAGCACTTTTGTAGTAAACAATAATTCCATTACCGTAGCGCTTTGCTCTTTTGTTTGTTTTAGGTTTTTGGCAATGGAAATTATCAAAATTATTAATTTTGAGGTTTGACCTGTTGTTACTCCAAGTTTCACAAAATATTAAAATGTCAAAGTCAGATATGAGACTATGGAAATCAGAGTCCGATAGTTTACTAGGTAGGCCCTTTACATTCCACTCCAAGATACGTAGCCGTTTCCGCTGTGTTTCCTAGGGACGCGTCGCCGTAGCTGTCGTAGTCGGACCGCCGGTAGATCGCTCCACATCCGGAACGTTGTCGACAGTATACACTCTATTGTCAACAGAGAGCTTGTCATAATTCAAGTTTACATTTTTGCCTTCACTGCGACATTTGATCATAAATGGGATGAGTTTTCGACGCCTATCCTGAATTTCCTTTGGGAACTGGTCTGCAACCCGAATTGGAGTTGTCTGCTGCTTTTCGCGGACTCGTTGCTTAACATCGATCTTGTCCTGGAAGTAGTTGAATTTAACAACGACATGTCGGTGTTTGTTAAACTGGAAGCGCCCAATCCTGTGCTCACGATCGATTTTTAATTTGTTTTTCGCATCCGCCATTTCGAGGACATCTTCACAAAAAATTTGGATTTTTTGACGACAGTCTTCCGAGCGGCGCTCCTCATCAGAGGTTCCCTCGTCAAGGTTAAAAAATTATAAATTATCTCTCATCAAGCGGGCTTGGGCATCAACGATTTCATATCGTACAGAATCTTGACCGGATTTCAAAACTTTAATTTCATTTGTTAGCCTTTCATTTGTCTGCGTTACATATTTTATTTGGATTTCAAGGGTTGAGTATTTCTTCGCGAGATCGTTACAAACGTCAGAGTCAAAATTTCGGCTTTTTCGTTAGCAATAAGCTTCTTAGTAACATCTGTTAGACTGGAATCTAAGGTGTATACTCTTGATTCAACTTTGCTTAGTTGTTGTGTGAGACAAACCACTGAACTTTCAATTGAGTCAAGTTTAGAAGCAATGTTTTCTGTGAATTATCCATACAATCAAGCTTTTAAAGAATGGTGTTTAGCATTGAAGTATCGGCGCTTTGATGCATGGGAACGCTGTGGGGTACTTGGCGGCACTGGAGAACCGGAGTATAATAGCTGCGTCATTGACAAGGTACCCTGACTCATTGGGAATGCTGTATCACAATTGTATGGATTGTATAAGAACTGCCTTCCCGCATGCTGTGCATTTTGAACTGGAGGTGAAGTATAACTGTTCGCCATTACTTGCCTTTTGAGTTCAGTGTTGTCCGCTGGAGATTCCCGTGACCGTTTACCTTTAGTTGTTCCCATAGGTGTAAGTCATTAGTTACTGGTATCTGATGTAATTTGGGCTAATACTTTAATTCGTATTTATGAAGCAAATTATTTAACACCAGAGCTTGATTCACCAATTATCCTATCACACTGTTTTGCACTGTCGCACACATCCGAGCTATCTGATAACTGTTCACAAAATCCCACGTTTTTACCTGCTGATGTATATCCACGAAAATATGTGAAATGCCAGAAAAGACGCACACAAGTGTTAAAAACGCTAATTTCTAATTTTCAAAATACCTTGAAGTCACAGAACTCCACTGGAAAGTTTTAGTCCTATCACTGTGCGATTTATTTTACTAAAACTCCTTTTCTAAATGACTCAAAATTATAATAGTTTTAGAGCTTATATTTTCACGTCTGCACAATTTGTACATAAAGCTAGGTTTCTTCCTGTCAGTGGTACAAACTGCTAAAGGTAATAGTGTCTTTCACACAGAACTCGTTAATAGCATAAACAAGAGTGTATACATAAATATTACATTAATAACAAAATGACGCCAAGAACTGGCCGTTATTCGAATATGCAGGGCAAATATGATTATATTGGATCTAGACCGATGATTTTTATCTGGGAGAATACAATGGCGCAACATACACTGAACAAAATGGCGTACACACTCAGTCTAAGCAAACGGCGAAACAATAAAATAACGGTGAAACAATAAAATTAATCCAAAAATCAAAGAAAAATCCAAAATAATAATAATTGAATGTTGCAAGTTAGAATATTTATATTGGAAAAATTAACACAACAATTACAACTGAAACTGTAGATTATATTGATTACACTATATGAGCTTAATATTCAGTAATCATTTTAATTAATGACACGCTTTCCTTTATGACAACGTTAGTCCAATGCTTATAACATGGCAACTACAAAGATATGCACTTCCATTTTCTTTTCTTCTATATTAATCTTAATTTAGTTTATACAACACTATTTTTGGAAACGCTTGTATTGGATGCTGTCCATTCTGACTTACCAATTACACGATTTACCAAATCAAATTACTGGTAGGAGCGATTTCTCATTTCTATTTAAATTTCCAAGTATGCGTGACAAACACACACTCCTAAAATCGTTTTGGGTTTGTTCATTCTATCTTTATATTTTACTGTGAAGAAACAATCATTATATTGTTCCAAAAACTCAGAGAGACTAGATTAAACTAGTGTGCTTCGTAACAGAAGTTTCGTTACACGAGATAAGTCATTAATTGAATCAGTTAAATTAAAAATAAAAGTATGAAAATCTGGTACTGTAATATTTTAGTTGCGAAACAAAACAGGATTTTATGTAATATAAACGATAACATACGGCAGAGCTGGGCCGGACGTCTAGTATCGACCAAAGCCGTATACAAGCCATCGGGCTGTTATATCGACGACAGGCCGATTATAGACTTACAGCCCAGATCTTTAGTATGTTATTGTTTAAATATAAATCTGGAAGAGCTATTGGAGTTCTATAACAATAATGGTGTTGTTATCAAGTCCCACAGTGATCTGGTCAATATTTGTGTTGCAGCAGACAGACGTTGCGTACTTGACTCCATCACTATCTGAAACCAGAGTTGCCAGCTTCTCTTTTCCCTCACAATCCACCTGTATAACAGTATGGTGAGACTTGAAGACGTTCACAATTCCAGAAACAAGCAGGTGTTCTGCAGGTGTAACATGAACACCCTGTGGATATTGTAGTTCAGGGTCAGTGAAGGTGGATATCAAGGTGCCATCCATGGCCAGTGTTAGCAGCTCCCTGTTGAGGATTACGTAGATCCTGTCCCCAGCCGGACTGACTGCACACTTTAACACTGCAAAACACTTAATATGTCAGAAATGAGCTAATCAGATTAAATACATTAACACTTTTGTCCATTATGAAGAAATCAAAAAATAATTTCGAAATTTCGTAATTGTTTACAAGTTGTTTAAAGGGACTTGTTCACAGTTTATAAAAATGAGAATTTGTCAACTTTGTGTCACAGATTCAAGAAATAAAGGAATAATGTATATCAGTGTGCAAAATAACACTTAAGCCGCAGACTAATACTGAATATACACGTTCGTTTACGAAAAATCATCGTTAGAAATTGACAAAATTATAAAGCGTCTCAGACACGAAACGATTAAAAAAATCGATTTCTTGTGTTATCGTTATATTTTGTAACAACACGTGAATGTTTATACAAAGTATACAATAAATGGCAACCCATGTGAAGACGCATGGTCAGGTCCGCAGATAATCTAGTCCTAAAAACTCAACGAAGACCCGAACATAAACTCTTAATTACACACACACACACGTAAAGACGGATGGCTGAGTAGTTTCCCCTTTAAATAGATATGTATTTATGTTTAAATATTGGTACATACAGGCATGTTCAATACATTTAATAAAAAAAATATATAATTAAAATACATTTACCTTTAGAAACTGTATCCTCATACAGCTTTTTCACAAGTGTCCCACTCAGAGTGTAGTGGTACAGGGCAGTGCCAGAGGTGACGTACAACGCCCCATGATGGTGGGCAATACCGATAGCATCATGCGGTAATTGAAACCTCCTTCCATTTATCAGCTGCCCATTTCTCACAGAGATAAACTGCACATGATTGCCAACAGTCACATCACTGGCAACTCTCACAGCTACCTCAGTGGATGTAATCAGGCAAATGTCAAATAGAAAACCAGGAATCTCACAGTGGCTGACTACATTGTACTGCTGGTCAAACAGTTTAACTTTTTTATTGTTATCATCAACAACAATGATATGGCCACTAGGCAGGCTGCAAATGCCTGTGATGGAGCAATAATAACTTCTGTCATTCAATATTTTCACATTATACTCCGTCTTCCTCTTCACTGTCATTACCTGGTTTGGATTCATTACTACAATCCTCCCTAGATCTGACTTTTTAGACAGGTAGTGCTCAAGGTCAAAGTTTGCCTGGAATATCATTGCATTATGAAGCTTCAATGAGTTATCCATCAGATATGTCTCAGACTCTTGTATTTTTTCCCGACATTTTATGCTGGCTATGAACTTATTTTTTGTCCAGCTCTTTTTACCTCTTCTTTTACCATGTACAGCTTCATCAAGTTGTTGCAGTTCATCCTTCAGTCTGCAGCAGTTGTCAATATCTTTCTTGAGAGAGGTTTGCAATGCGGTCCTTATTTCATTTAGCTCTTTCAATGTTGTTTTTTCTAGCTCATCCAAAGAAGCTTTTAATTGGTTACGCATTTCTCGGATGTCTTGCAGTTGTTCACTATATGATACCTCCACGAACCGAATGCTGGCCTCTTGTGTACTCATAAACATATTAAGTTCATCTAGAACAGTTTGAAAATTGATTGACATCTGTTTCAAATCCAATGACAGCTTTTTGACTGATTCAGAAATTAGAGCAACATTGGTGACTGTCTGAAAAAGCAACATGGATCCTTTTAAAGACATCAACCATTTCGACAAAAACAATATCTGGGTTAAATAAAAAAAAATCAAGACTGTTAAAGTTAAGCAGGACATGTTTCAATTAACACACATGTTGAGCATTTGTTTCAAACGTGTCCTGAAAAAATAATAAAATTCCTTTTTGCATATGGTCACTATACTCATCATTAACAAATAATGCTAAATACATCTATAGCGAGTAGCTGTAGAGTGATCAAAATAAAGATATTTATTTGATGCATGTTACAGCAGCCCTGAAACTTTCAATGACCTCAATAACGTTCAATGATTGTGTGTCACCTACTTGTGATTCAGCTGAACGCAATCAGAGCAGCACAGCTGACAGTGGTCCTGGCAAAACATTTCAAGTTTCTGGTCATTGTGGACATCACATTTCACTAGGAAATCATCCATTTTCTTTGCGAGAGGCAATTTCTTTGTTTCTCCTCTTCGATATTTTGAATGGTTTGCATATAATTGATCATGTTGATAAATGCATTTTACGCAAAAGAACTTCATGCATGTTCCACAAAAATAAGCAGCATTTTCTTTAATATTTTTACTTTCGCAAGCGCCGCAAACACAGTCTTTTACTAAACCTGAACTTTGGAGAACAGAATTAGCATAAGTTGCCATTTTCAATAGGTTTTTTAAACTGTCCCCTAAAAAAAATAAAAGCTTTGTATTTATTATTTCGACTCCTTTAATGAATATAATGACAGTTTTGACACCAAAATGTGTAGCATGACATACACAGTTTTTAATATGTGTATACAACAATTTACTAAACCTAAACCTCTTAAGGCTTGCACAATACTGAATGTATCCACTATCAAAATGATTTAAATTGACACTGAAGTACAAAGTCCAAAGCCAAGTCACAACAACATGTTACATACAGTTGTTTATCATTTTGTTGATAATACAGAGGGATACAGATAAACCAATTTGAAACATGTATTAATGTAATAATCATGCCTCTGTCATTGGTAGTTACAAATCGTTTGATTTATCTTTAATGATTTGTCTATGTTTATAACATGTTTATAACATTTGTCATTTGTTTTATTATCAATCGTTCTGTTCAGAACTGCAATCTTAAAAAAACAACATGTGTTTGTGAAACACTATGTCCCCACTCCCCATATATTTGACCTTTTACCTTGAATAACGACCTTGACCTTTCACCACTCAAAATGTGCAGCTCCATTAGATACACATGCATGCCAAATATTAAGTTGTTATCTTCAATATTGCAAAAGTTATGCAAACAAACCAACAAACAGACAGGGCAAAAACAATATGTCCCCCAGTATAGACTGGGGGACATAAAAATCAAAACCCTGAATTGTGATCAATTTAATATAAAATTGCATATTCCAGAGTTAAACTTGTCTCAACTTTAGAAGTCATAGCACACCCATGACCAAAATCTAGCGGAAACCTTTTTAACATTTCTCTTTTCATGCAGAAGTGACCCTTGGCCTCACTGGTCCCAAATGCAATATCGCCCTAGATCATCCTAAAATTAAACATATTTTTTTACATGAATTACTTGGACCTTACTGGCCCTAAGTGCTAGCCCATGCAAGGTCTGCATGTCAGCTAAAGATAGAAGTTGTTGCAGCAAACCTTTAATTAACCCTTTGAGCGCTGGAACCGGATTTTGAAGGCCTTTGCAAACAGTCGGGATCCAGATGAGACGCCACAGAACGGCGTCTCATCAGGATCCAAACTGTTTGCTATTCTGATAGTATTCTTTGAAAAAAAAAATCAAAGAAAATGCTAATTTTAGAAATTTAGCAGACAACATTTTAGCAGACGACAAATTTCCCAGCATGCAAAGGGTTAAGTAGAACAAGGAGCACAATTCTGCTGAATTACCGGTCATAGTTATTTGTATGGTCTTTGTCGGTGGTCTAACATGATGCTCCAAACGGCACGCATGTTGTTTCAAATATACATGTATATGAAGTGGCTTCAGAGATAAAACCTTTACCAAACTTTAATCTTGCATGCAATAAACATACAAAAGGGAGCATACTTCTGAGTAAAGGCTAATCACAGTCATAAGTTTTGATAAGTGTCTATTTATAAAGACCCTGAACACATATGCAAAGTTGTATCTCAATATCTGAAGTAGATATATGGAGTTGTTTAGTGCAAACTCCTTCACCTGAATAATTTCAATTACAAAAAGGGGCATAATTCTTCTAAATAGCAGGTTAGAGTTATGAGCCTTGGTCAGTGAATTTGAATGATGATTCTGCAGACATGTGTAAAATCGCAATTGAATATATCTGTTTTATGACAAGAGATATTTGCTTGTTGCATGCAGTTGCACGCCAACCTTGACCTGACTTTTAAGTACAAAATGGGACATAATGACACTAAAAGCTGGAGAAAGTCACGTTAGGTCTTGGTCTGTGTCTGTTAACCCTGAACGTATATGTAAATGTTGAAGACGGACGACGGATGAGGAACAAAATGTGATAACAAAGGTTCACCATTACCACGTGGTGCTCAGGTGAGCTAATAACAAGAGTTGTATAGGGTGAAAAGTAATTAGTAATAACAATCATAAGAATATTCAAATATTCTATTAAATGAAAAAATGAATAGTATAATACCGATTTTGGCATAACATGTCATCCCTTTATTGATTTTTTTTATATCCTATCAATCAGAATTCAAAAAACAAACAAAACTGTAGCTTGTAATCAATATATTTCTTCGATACGCATACCTTCACACCAATAGACATAGTTTAATTCACAGGTACTTGAAAAAAAACAGCATGAAAGATCTAATAATGCACACAAATGTCATTGTGGTTGCCAGCAGGAAGCATCAATCTATGATTAAACACTGTTTATTTGATGAAAATCCACCAAGTATGTCCAAAACAGCTAAAAGTTTCACAAATATGAACCCAAAATAGAAGTGTGTAATTCTCGACGTCCAAATGTCAGTTACGACGGAAGGCGATTTTTGGTCAATTTTTTACAATTAAACAAGAACTTCGGTATAAACTCCACATACGTTTTTCAGTAACTAAATTTTCCTTCGAAATACATCGTTCTTTAGTAACTGCAGAACAAAAATACTCAGAAAAAGTAGAAAATACACCAAATATCATATTATAAGTTCAAAAAGTATTCATGTTATTGTTGGAACGCGCTAAATTTTATCTTGTTATCGATTGGTTGAATGAGTCGTTAATTATAGAACAAGTTTACCAATTTTATTTTCAACCAATGAAACGTCTTCTTTCCGTAACACCGATTCTGCCTCAAAATGGCGGTCGTGATGTTGCGCAATAAGCAAAATGTGTTGTTTCTTATGAATTTTCGACTTTTTACCGTTCAGCTGGGACTAAAGAACGACGTAGTTCGAATGAAAACTTAGTAAATGAAAAACATATGTGAAGTTTATAACAAAGTTCTTGTTCAATTGTGAAAAAACAACCGAAATTCGCGGTCTGTCATAACTGACAGTTGGACGTCGAGAATTACACACTGCGATTTTGGGGTCATATTTTTGAAACTTTTAGCTGTTTTGGACATACTACATAGATTTTCATCAAATAAACGGTGTTTAATCATAGATTGATGCTTCCTGCTGGCAACCACAACGACATTTGTGTGCATTATTCGATATTTCATGCTGTTGCATAGCGTTATTAAATACACCTGTGAAATCATCGTTGGATACCTTTTCTTTTATTATATATATAAGGACCAAATTTTTGTTTCAAGTACCTGTGGTTTAATTTCTTTAACATTCAAATCTCACTTGAAATAGGATCTAAATTGGATATTGGCCTTGCTCTAGTTTGCACAGGCTAATCAGGGAGACACTTTCGACAAAGACTGGGTTTTTGTCAAGAGGATAATTTCTGTAAACAAAACATTTCATAAAAAGTGGTAAGTGTTGTCCCTGATTAGCCTGTGCGGATTGGACAGGCTAATCTGGGGCGACACTTTACGCACATGCATAAAGTGATTTTTTCCAGAGCAAACCTTATATAAATTCCAATAACTAATACACATATTAACAAATAACCATCATATCAACCGTCTCAGGGCAGCCCACTCAGCTATTCATTCTGCTTAAGAAGTAAACTTCTGTTGTTGACCTCTAACACTGATAACCCTTGTCTTCGTTTGGCTGACTTAAGGACCATTATTGTTTCATATTTTCAATCATAAACAATATTTCTTTCACAACTCCAGTCCCCAAATCCCTATTGCTGGTCAGATGATTGGAAACAGGGGAAATAATTGCATAAATAAAAGACATTGTGTAGTTATTACAGAGATATGGAAATGTTCCATTGAAGTAATATGCTGACAATGACATAAACACGAGAAAAATTAAGCATAAGTAGGTACTGTGAAATCATATACCGGTTTATATTCGTTGGCATGAAATTTCTTTTTTTTTTTAATGACTTTTGTGGACACATAAATTCGTGCAATTCTGATGTCGGAAAAAATAAGGAATTTGCATCTGTAATTATCCAATGTTTTTGTGTTAAAAACGTGGATCAGATAACCAACGAAATCAAAAATTAATTTCCCACTTATATTAATGATTTATTAGTTTTTCAGTCACATACACAGCCCTATTAACCAATTCACTTTCAGTTACTAGTTTCCGTTCATATTCTAAGCCCAACTTAATTCATTTCTAAACTGCCCTTCGGCCTCGTCTCTTCAGTCACATATCACCATCCATAACACAAATTCCACTTTCAGCTGTCAGTTTCTGTCGTCCGTTCCTTCAGCCCCAACTTCATGCGTTTGTAATCGCCCTCCTGTTTTGCCAGTCCGCCCATGATCTCCCGCACTTTACGCTTTCGCTCTTCGTCCTTCCCGAGCTGTACGCGCAGTTTCTCGCGCGCCAAGAATCTCGTGTCCTTTTTCAGTTCCCTCATGGCCCCTCGCGTTTCCTTCTTGTGCCTGTTCATCAACTTCTGTTTCTCGTTGAAGTCTTTCGTGCCACGCATTCCCTTCTTGCGGCCATCGAACCTTATGGAAAAAATAGGAAAAGCTCGATTAATTTTATTTTAAACCGATTAATTGCGGCTCAATTGCATCAAAAGCCAAAGCTAATTGAAACGCTCTCATTATGTTGCCTGGGTAAAACCAGTACTTTGTTTCTTTGGGGAAGATCTAAAGAATGCTCTCAAAGTGAGAGTGGAACCTGTGACCTCCCGCTTGCTAGAAAAGCTCTACAAGTACTATTCAAGACTTATATGAACCCTGTCCTAATCAAACAATACATGAATGACCCAGAGGTAGGTATCACATTAATTTGTGCTCCCTAAGAACCCGAGTTTAAACCCTGCTTAGGCAATATTTTTGTTATTCCAGTTTGTGTTTTCTTGTTTTATTTACTTTTTGAAAACTAGAGCTTTGTCACAGACGTGACGTTTACCCCCACATGCTGCATTGACACAGAATATTTTGCATGCTGTCTTCACAAAACAAGAGAAGCTAATTTATGGCGATTTTTAAGAATTATTATGCCATTATCATTTATGGCAATTTTGACCTTTGAACTCTTGCATGACACGCCGTCCAATGACTGTGAACAAAATTAATGTACAGTCATTTTAAAATCTCACAATGAATGACATAGTTATGGCCCGGACAAGCTCATTTATGGCCATTTTTGAACTTTGAACTCAAAGTGTGACCTTGACCTTGGAGATATCGACGTTATTCTTTCGCATGACACACGTCAAATGATTGTGAGCAAATGTACCGAGTAATTTTAAAATCTCACAACCAATGACATAGTTATGGCCATGACAAGATCATTTATGGCCATTTTGACCTTTGAACTCAAAGTGTGACCTTGACGTTGCAGTTATCGATGTAATTCTTTCGCATGACACACTGTCCAATGATGGTGAACAAATGTGCCAAATGAATTTTAAATCTCACAATGAACGACATAGTAATGGCCCGGATAAGCTCATTTATGGCCATTTTTGACCTTTGAACTCAAAGTGTGACCTTGAACTTGGAGATATTGACGAACTTCTTTCCCATGACACACCGAGTAATGATGGTGAACAAATGTACCAAGCCATTTTAAAACGATAAATCACATAGTTATGGTCCGGACAAACTTTCGGTTTAAAACGCACTGAGTGAAACCGTGACCTAGTTTTTGACCTGGCATGACTTATATTCAAACTTGACCTAGACATCATCTAGATACAACTTCAGACCAAGTTTGATGAAGATCGGATGCAATTTTTTCGGGACAGACAGACCGACCGACAAAGTTACTCCTATATAGCCCCCATTACCAATGGTAATGGGGGTATAATTACTATTAAATAATATAGTTGCAATAGTAATAACCATAATTCCAAATATTAAAAGTTTGTAAGACATAACATATTTCAAAACAGGAAAACCTACAGACAAGTTCCTTTAAAGAACAGTATTAACATAGGCGCCAGTGCTTACTTTTCCTCCACTTTGGGCTAAAACATTTTCATTTGCTTACTTTAAATTTCCTCCACTTTGGGCTCAAACATTTTCATTTGCTTACTTTTCCTCCACTTTGGGCTAAAACATTTTCATTTGCTTACTTTTCCTCCACTTTGGGCTCAAACATTTTCAGTGGCTTTGGTTTTTTCTTCTGCATGGCCAGGGGTTTCAAAGGTTTGCTGGACAACTTCTCACATTTCTCTTTACATGCCTGAATCTTCTCCTGAAGTTATAACCAAGAAATATTGTTAAATCATTACTTTCTGTGTGACATTAATTTTCGTTCATTTTATGGTTTGACCAATCCACGAATTTAAAAAAGACTCATCGGTAAATAACCAGTTTAGATTCCTCTTTTGTCCCCAAATCAGAAATCAACGAACATACGTGTCCACGAAAAGTCATATTTCTAATTACAACAACATTTCAAGCCCACGAATATAAATTCTTTGACAGTAATCTTCTATTTTTTTACTGTTCAACAAGTTTCAAGTTCTGATGCCTATGAATGCAACAAGGGGGGGCGTCACCCGAAGTGGACTTTAAACAACACTTCAGAACAACATTGTTGTTTTTTGGTCGATAAACAATGGTAATATGAAAGAATAATTTTGCTTCTAACAAATCCGACAAAAATATTTGGAATTCAAAACTACCTTTAATTTTTCTGGATAGTTTCGGAGCGGAAGGCGTTTTAACATCGTCAGAATTGGCGCAAAAACCTCCCTGAAGGCCACCAGGTCTTTGTACAGCGCCATAAACTCTGTTATCAAGCCAACTGTCATGTGGACTGCATTCACTCTGAAAATGGTCAAGTGGAACAACTACTGTTAAAACATTAGTTTGTGGGACATTGATTTATTAGTAATTTCGACAAAAATAACACAAACTCATATATAAACGACTGACTTAAATCCATCATTTCTTTCCCAAATAATACAAAATACACAAATTAACGTGTCCTGTCATTTTTTGAAAAACAACGAAATGTTATAACAACGAATATCAATGATTTGACAGTATCATACTAGTAAGCACACACTACGTTCAAGGGCAAATAATAAACAAGAGCAAAGCCTAGCGGGTGCAGACCGCTCATCTATTTGCCAAGGTATGAATCAAATCTGATCATAAATAAAGAAGTTCTGGCAATTCTAGCAAAATTGTAGGGGTGTGGTCATTTATTACATTATCTTTCAAAAATGAAAAACAAAGCATGTTNACTCATAATAGTAAGAAAGTATTTGAAGTTTGAAAGCAATAGCCTTGATACTTTTGAAGTAAAGTGGATCTAAACACAAAATTTACGAAATTTTCAAAGTTACAAAGTCAAAAAAGGGCCATACTTCTGTCAAAATGCCAGTCAAGAGCTACATAACTTTGCCTGCACAATCCCCTTATGATAATTAGCAAGTGTTCCAAGTCTGAAAGCAATAGCTATGATACTTTAGGAGTAAAGTGGACCAAAACACAAAACTTAACCAAATTTTCAATTTTCTAAGTATAAAAAAACTTTACCAAATTTTCAATTGTCTAAGTATAAAACCGGCACATAATTCTGTCAAAATGCCAGCCAGAGTTATCAAACTTTGCCTGACCAGTCCCCTCATGATAGTTAGTAAGTGTACCAAGTTTGAATGCAATAGCTTTGTTACTTTATGAGAAAAGTGGACCTAAACACAAAACGTAACCGGACCCCGACTCAGTCGCCGACGCTCAGGTGATGACAATAGCTCATATTTTTTTTTCAAAAAATAGATGAGCTAAAAACGTGTTGATTACAGAGTGGAAAGTGTTTTGCATATCTACATTATATCTGATTATGGACATTGGAAGTTCAAATTTTATACTTGAAATATGTGAAACAAGACTGAGCATCAAATGCATAACATGTTATGCCAACAAATAGATCAAAGGAATGACATAAAGATTCTAATGTACCTCCTCAAAAGGTATCATAAAACGGGCACTATCTTAACCTAACTGAGCAGCACTCTTGGAAAACATTGCTTAATGCATGTGCATAAAGTGTCGTCCAGAATTAGACTATGCAGTACTCACAGGCTAATCAGGGACGACACTCCACCCACAATGGATTTTCGTACATACTACAGACATATGTAGAGACGGACGGACAAGTGCAANCCCCCCCCCCACTCCGTGTGGCCATAACAACATACCTAAACTCGTCATTATCGTACAGGTCTGCTTCAACAACCGGTGGTAGATACTTAGACAATGACCATTTGCAGAAAGTTGCGCTGAAAAAAATAAATTACTTTAACAGTTTTTTTTTAACATTTTAAAATTCATTTTCTACAATAAGATAATAACTAAATAAATTCCCCAACATGCAGATTACCTTTTTCTAATATGAGTCGTGTTCTGAGAAAACTGGGCATAATGCTTGTGCGTATACATCCCAGATTAGCCTGTGCAGTCCGCACAGGCTAATCAGGGACGACAATTTCCGCTGTTATGACATTTTTCATTTAAATGAAGTCTCTTCCGAGCAAAAATCCAATTTAGGCGGAAAGTGTCTTCCCTGATTAGCCTGTGCGGACTGCACAGGCTAATCTGGGATGAGACTTCGCGCACATGCATTATGCCCAGTTTTCTCAAAACACGAAACATATAATAAAGGTATTGCCTACTAACATTTATAAACGCAAGTTTAAAACAGAACTATTTTACATCTTTGTAATAAAATTAAATCCAAATTTCTTTGTCTTCCCACCACCATTAAATACTGGCGTATGAGGGTTTCTACCTTGCTAAGAACTGTTATTAGCTGATAATCAATACCATGAACTTACGCAGCCAATAATACAACAATAAACAAGGAATGTATTCATCAGAAACACAATGCCCCCTATTGCGCCGCTTTGAAATAAAATTTCTATTTATCATTTGGCAGGTTTAGAAATTATCTCCCTTTAAAGCTTATTACTTCCCTTGGATTGTGTTATTTTACCTTTGAACTTGAAGGATGACCTTGACCTTTCACCACTCAAAATGTGCGGCTCCATGAGATGCACATGCGTGCCCAATATGAAGTTGCTATCTTCAATATTGCAAAAGTTATGACCAAACTTTAACCAAGGTTAAAGTTTTGGACAGACAGACAGAATGACAGACAGACAGACAGGCAAAAAAACAATATACCCCCACTTGTTAGAAGAAGGGGGCATAACAATTTAAAACAAACATGACATGTATCACCTCATCACTGATTCTACAGACAACATACAAACCGACCGAGTGATTCCAATATACTGTTTAATTGTTTATTCATGGAAAATAAATTTTTCGTTGAATTCGTAGGTTGTCCAATCCACGAATGTAATACAAACACATTGTAAAATTCCCCTCACATTTTACCAAATTCAGACATCCGGGAATGTACATGACCACGCAAAAGGAATTTTTGAAAAACTATGACATTGAAGACCAAGGCATATAAATGATTTTACAGTAATCCCTCTCAAACTTCGTTTTGTGTGAGTGTTATCTTATACACCAGTACCTCTTGACTATTCTAGATACACAGAGCAGGTTGATATTGTCCCCCACAGGTTTGAATGGTGGCATCACCTCAGCAACTGTAAATAGAGAAATATACAATATGGGTATTATTTACTGGAGTAGAAAGAGTAGCAGGCTCTGTCGGCACCGCTTTTTCGGCACAGTCCGATAACTCAGGTCTTTTCAGCCCCAAGCTTATTCGGCCCCAAATTGACCAGGCTTATTCGGCCCTAAATTAATAATACCTTTTTTGTGTTAATCATTCTGCCAACTTTGTTATACTAAGGCTACTAGTTCTCTTATCTTGCTGTGATATTGAATGTGATATTGAATGTTACTTAATTTGTGTTAATCGTAAATAAATCAATAAAGCTAGTATCAATATTAGTGCTTGTGATTGAGAATTTGTGATGGAGGACGCGTGCTTATTTAGCAGAAGGCCGTTCACTCATTGCAGCATAGCATCACGCATGGTTATAATTTGCACATTGTTTAATTTTATTCAGTCATTTCAAATATGCTGACACCTTGAAATTCCTTGAAAATACTATTTATGATTATTTTTATTTTTCTTATCTAAAATCTACGTATTTTCGTTTATCCGGTCACACATCACACCTGTGTTTAACAACCTGATAAAGGTCATACAACCAGGCATAGGTGCGGGTGTTAGACAATGGCTTCACTCGATAATTAATGACAGAATCGGAGTAAATAAACAACACCTTCTGCTTAATGCGTTAACGAGTTGTATCACATCAGGAACGAGTGTATGCTGTCAATTAGAAAGAAATTTGTTACTTTGATTGCTGATGAAAAATAAGTATAGTTCATTAGTGTCAACTCACAAATCAATTATGTAATGTACAGCTTCCAGTATTTGTAATGTTATTTTATGACTATATTTGCAAACACTTTGAAGGAATTTCCAAATATATGTAATCAAAATGACTATATAACTATATAGTTTGTTTTCAAAGAAATTATAACGCCTCATTTCAACGACGACATACCTGAAGCAAAAGACAAAAAAAAACTTTTTTTCAAATAGAATAATCTTCAATAAAGATAATATAATACTGATATAAACAATATTCCATAGTTTTACATACTCGACCAACATATTTTCAACGATTTATTCAAATTAATAATGGGACCGAAAAAGCCTGGTACTTGGGCCGAATGAGCCTGAAATTTGGGCGGAATGAGCCTGAAATTTGGGCGGAATGAGCCTGAAAAAAAACGGGGCTGAAAGAGCTTGGGGCCGAAAGAGCCGACAACCGTATAAAGCATACAGATATTCATATTGAAGTTACCCTTTATCGATGCATGATGAGGTTTACTGAACATTCTGTTCGGTTGTTACTTAGCTCACAATATTCCTCTCTATTACCAGACACAGGGGAATAGTCTGATTNGTCTGCTTCAACAACCGGTGGTAGATACTTAGACAATGACCATTTGGAGAAAGTTGCGCTGAAAACAGAATAATAAGATTGACTTTAACAGTTTTTTTTTAACATTTTAAAATTCATTTTCTACATTAAGATAATAACTAAATAAATTTCCCAACATGCAGATTACCTTTTTCTAATATGAGTCGTGTTCTGAGAAAACTGGGCATAATGCTTGTGCGTAAATTGTCATCCCAGATTAGCCTGTGCAGTCCGCACAGGCTTATCAGGGACGATAATTTCCGCTGTTATGACATTTTTCGTTCAAATGAAGTCTCTTCTGAGCAAAAATCCAATTTAGGCGGAAAGTGTCTTCCCTGATTAGCCTGTGCGGACTGCACAGGCTAATCTGGGATGACACTTTACGCACATGCATTATGCCCAGTTTTCTCAGAACACGAAACATATAATAAAGGTATTGGATCTACTAACATTTATAAATGCAAAATTAAAACAGAACTATTTTACATCTTTGTAATAAAATTAAATCCAAATTCCTTTGTCTCCCCACCACCATAAAATACAGGCGTATGAGGGTTTCTACCTTGGTAAGAACTGTTATAAGCTGATTATCAATACCATGAACTTACGCAGCCAATGATACAACAATAAACAAGGAATGTATTCGTCAGAAACACAATGCCTCCTATTGCCTTGCTTTGAAATAAAATTTCTATTTATCATTTGGCAGGTTTAGAAATTGCTTTTAAGCTTATGACTTGTTTTGTGTTATTTTACCTTTGACCTTGAAGGATGACCTTGACCTTTCACCACTCAAAATGTGCGGCTCCATGAGATGTGCATGCATGCCAAATATGAAGTTGCTTTCTTCAATATTGCAAAAGTTATGACCAAACTTTAACCAAGGTTAAAGTTTTGGACAGACAGACAGAATGATAGACAGACCGCAGGCCCATAAACAATATACCCCCACTTCTTCGAAGAAGGGGGCATAACAATTTAAAACAAACATGACATGTATCACCTCATCACTGATTCTACAGACAACATACAAACCGACAGAGTGGCTCTGATATACTGTTTAATTGTTTCTTCATGGAAAATAATTTTTTCGTTGAATTCGTGGGTTGACCAATCCACGAATGTAACACAAACACATTGTGAAATTCCCCTCATATTTTACCAAATTCAGACATCCGGGAATGTACATGACCACGCAAAAGGAATTTTTGAAAAACTATGACATTTAAGACCAAGGCATTTAAATGATTTTACAGTAATCCCTCTCAAACTTCGTTTTGTGTGAGTGCTATCTTATACACCAGTACCTCTTGACTATTCTAGATACACAGAGCAGGTTGATATTGTCCCCGACAGGTTTGAAGGGTGGCATCACCTCAGCAACTGTAAATAGAGAAATATACAATATGGATATTATTTGCTGGAGTAGAAAATGTACAGATATTCATATTGAAGTTACCCTTTATCAACGCACTATGTGTTAGAAAGAGGTTTTTCTTTTTGACAATTGTTTTCAAAATTAAGGACGTTCCCAGAGAAGGCTGTTTAAATTGCACAACTATGCATATTTGGGTTCCACACAATGTTTATTCAACTGCTTATCCGAAATATATAATTGGGGTAATTTTTGGAAGATTTTTCAAAATTGTTGGGAGCTATTCTGCGACTCTCCCCGATTGACCAGATTGATTTTGAGATCTAACAAAACCAGACAAGATTTATGAGGACCAATCAATCGTTAATAGTATTAGGATCATATAGTATCGTACAGAATCTCGACAAATCTTATCAAGTAGTTCCCCATTAGGACCACAATTCAAATCGTTGAGCAAATAATGACAGTAGAAACCTAGCATTACAATTCCTCTGAAAGTAGCGCGCTGAAGTGACGTCACAAAATAAGTGTTGCTCAGCCTAGTAAAATAGCAACCGCATTGTTGAAACGCATTCAGCAAAGGGTAGCAAATTGATAAGCAAACATCACAACTTTTAAATAAACCTGCCCTGAAACCATATAAGAAACAGCACCCAGATTTCTACAATCGAGTGTTAATTGTCTCCATAAGACTACTTTTAGCATCTCCCAAAATGCTGTACACTTTAAAATAATTAAAGGGCAAACCACAATAACCACAATACAATCTGAAAACAATATTTATGAACATCTTACGTTTATTTTCTTCTTTTTCTGATGCAAGAAACAGCATTCCATGCAGGAAGTTGATTGCCTCGGGTATGTAGCGCTTAGACATGGAGACATACTGGAAGCAAAATCCACTTGATGGTTTGTAACCTACCTAATGTGTGAACACTTAAATAATTAATTGTTAATTTAAGAGTGATCCCAGTTAACACCTGACGGTTAGCCGGCACAATATATATGAGCATTATTCTGGGATTAGCAAAGACTAATTTTGGGACGACATTTTCAACCTAAACATGGATTTTTTTTTTTAAAAAGGTACTTCCTTTTAACAAAAAATTGCATAAAAGCAGAAAGGGTTGTCACTGATTAGCCTGTGAAGCCTGCACAGGCTAATCTGGGAGGATACTTTACACATATGCATTTAACCCATATTCCCCAAAACAAGGCAAAAATAACTATAATAAGTGATGTGTTTTTCAGAAACACAATGCGTCGCATTGAAAAATTATTTATTTTTTGTGTTTTTTTTTCCTTTGACCTTGAAGGACGACCGTGACCTTGACCTTTCACCACTCAAAATGTGCAGCTCCATGAGATACACATGCCTGCCAAATATCAAGTTGCTATCTTCAATATTACAAAAGTTATGACCAATGTTAAAGTTTTCGGACGGACGGACGGACAGACGGACAGACTGACGGACAGTTCAACTTCTTTTTGCCACCCTACCGGGGGCATAATAAAAACAGGGATACCTCTAGGCACAGGGTACACAGCAGCAAACCAGCGACCACGTCTCTGTGATGACTGACTGGGCTCTGTGACAGGATCTGACACATGAACACCATGGCTGGGGTTGTGACCTCATGGCGGAAATCAGACGTGGGAAACAAGATGGCCACTAGCTTGAACAACATTAGCTGGAAATAAACTGGTTTATTAAGACTTTGAAAGCTTTAAAGCTTTGTAGACCGTTTAAATAAACAGTAATTAGTAAGTTGCGATTGATAAACCAGCTACATTTATTATTTGTAAAATCGCTAGCAAGTCCTTAATTAGGACCCCACCTTTCGAACATTGGGACAAATATAAAATTTATGTGAAAAACAGGCAACACACGTTGACTCCCAGGTACTCAAAAGGTAAATGTTTACAATATGACATTTATCAAATGCTATCAACGTCTTGTTCTTGAAGATTGTGATACAAGCGCATGTTTTAAAATTATTAACTTGTCAAGTGTTTCCTGAAAAACAACATTATACCCGGCACTAAAATAGACAAACAAGTTTAAGCACCGTACACTACACACTACACATTACACACCGTATCTAGACTAGGATAGAGTCCTCGACCGGCTTTACGTCGACAAATCTGGGCAAACTCCTCTTGTCTGTCCGTCAGATTGTCTGCAAACACGCGGGCAGAGTTCTCGGGCGACATCTGGGTCAGCATGAACATGTGCGGCAACAGACGGGAGGCAAAGTCGAGCTGGGGAGGGTCCTGCACGCACAGGTCGCAGTAAAACTGGACCAGCAGTCCAAGAAGTATCTGGAAATAGAGGAGTATTTGAGGATTAGTATGTATAGAACGGAATGTTAGGGAGTATACAAGTGTCTGAAAAAAGAGAGGAACATTATAGGAAAACGTGAGCTGGAGAGGGTCCTGCATGCACAGGTCACAGTAAAACTGGACTAGCAGTCCTAGAAGTAACTGGAAAAAGAGGAGTATTCAAGGCTCCGTAAGTACAGAAAGGAATGTTCAGTAGTCTAATAAGTGTCTCAAAATAGAGAGGAATATATTCCCACAACACGTCAAAGTATGAAGAACTGTGTTGGTCATTTACTTGCATTTATGGAAGATTAGTTAGTAAAGAATTGAATGTTTAGTAGTCTGAAAGAGTCTGGAAATAAAAAAAAAGTTAAAGCCTTATTATTACGGACAGAACGACACTGACAAAATTCAGAAAAAAAAACACAATTAAATTTGTTTACCCTTTACCACTTAGATTATGCAATTTGACACGTTTATAGTCCCTGAGAAAATCAAATAAAATTGAAGGCCTTTCTTACAAGATTCAAGTTTTAAAGGCTTCATTTCAACCCTAATATACTGATAAGCAGCAAACAGCATGAAACCTAAACAGCCTGCGAGTTACTCGCAGGCTGTTCTGGTTTTATGCTGGTTGAAAAAGCCATTTTCACTTTACTCTTGAGGGGGAAAGGGTTAAGAAAACATCACGAACACACCGCACCTCCAGTTTCTGTTTGTTGCCCTCCTGCAGACTGGGATGGTGACACTTGCGTACTCGCTCTATCACTGTCAGTTGGTCCTCCATGGACCGACCTTCCAACATCTCTAGGAGTGCGTCGTAGCCATCGGGGGCTGAGAAAGAATATATTAATAAATTATTTTCGTTGAGTTGAGCTCTTGGAAAACAGGGCTTAATGCATGTGGAAGTGAGGACAGCACAGGCTAATCTGGGATGATTTTTTTACGCACATGAATTAAGTCCGGGAATGCCAAAGCGAGGATAATATATTATTTTCGTAAAGAATTTTTTCTTACACCTTTTGGATAATTAGCCATTATCCAATTATTTGTTTTTTAATATGGTGTTTATTATGATATTTTGGGAAAACATTTAGTTTAAACCTATTTATTTAAGCTTGAATGCATTGAACGCCTAAGGCTTATTGAAACGCTCTCAAGTCCGTTTCCTGGGACTAGAACTAGTACTTGGTGTCTTTGGGGAATTTCTAAAGATCAGTCCTCATTGGGGATCGCTTTCGCATCCTGGTGGCTAGGCGGAAAACATATACATTACATGGTGACCTTCAACATTTGCATAGCATGTGAATAAAACATCATGAGAATAGATAAGTTTTGGGTAAAAAACTAATGATTTGAAATAAACAAGACTATTGACAAGCTATATGGTCCCCTACCGGTGAAACTCCACCATTTTAAGCAATATTTCTAGTCTATTTGTTGCCATAGCAACCAGAATTCTTGACATAGGAACAACATGAAATGACGTGCATAATGTCCATATTGCCATCTATCCATGTTTCAAGTTTCATGAAAAAATATGAAGAACTTTTATAAAATTATTGCAGGATCCAGAAAAGTGTGACGGACAGACTGACACACAGAGCGCAAACCATAAGTCCCCTCCAGTGAAACCGGAAGGGGACAATAAAAAATGTCCTTGTTAAAGAATATGTTATCATTGAGTGCCCAATTTATGCTCATTGTGCTATTAATTATAGATTGAACGAACAAATAAATAGTTAAACAAAAGCAATGCTGGCAATAGGAAGGAGTGACCTAGCAAGTAATCAACATAATTTTAAAAGGGCCTCTAGATTTTTTAAGAACACTCTTTATGTCCTCTATAAAAGAAGAATTGAAAGAAATGGAGTGTACAACCATACAGTGTGCAACAAAATAGTGTGTAACCAAATGTCTTGTTTAACTTGCTAGACAGTTTAAGTAAAATAAATTACATTTTATAACTATGGTCTTTATGTCATTTTTAACCTTGCATGACATAATAAAGTTTGCATGTATTTTAGCAAATTATAAAACAAATAATACTTCATGCTTCCCATGTACCTAGTACATAACTAGAAAAGGACACAGATGCTTCCAAATAACGCTCTTATCTTAAAACATCACTCATTCTGACACAACTGAACCAAAATATGAAGGTGTGTTTAATAAGTTTGTCAAGTTTCAGTCCTCTTTTTTTTAAGCAGCAATACTTATTTGGTTACAAACTTCACTAAAAATGGCACAGACAGAATGACGGACAGATAAGGATCACTCTATATGCCCCCCAACCCTCATAAAGTGGGGGCATAAAAACACAACCAAAACAAGTAAGCTACCTGGAAATGTATACGGCAACTCTTTTTTTGCTTCTTCTATCATTTTAGCGGTGCTAAATGTCACTTTTTTCTTAGACTTTTCACTCTTAGTATCGTGTGTTTCCACTGCTGTGTCTTTTTCCTCATCTGACATCACGTCCGAGAAGTGGTCACTTTCGACTGCATAGAAATGCAGAATATCTTTAACAGTGTAAAATAAAAGAAAAGAAGATTGCAATAAAATCCTCTTTTCATAATATTTCTGGAATTTCATTTTTCCAATATTTAATGATGATCTTAATAATTAATGGGTTATATTATGGTAGATTTATTATATAATTTGGTAGTATAAATCCCATTAACATAAATGAACGTAACACTAACTTTAAATGTGTCACTTGCAACAATCTGTCGAAAGAATTAAATTTTCAAACATATACTTTTTTAAATTACACGTTATTATAGTGCATCTATTGCTATTTTCCCAATATCATAAAAAATACCACATGACTCCCAATAATAAAATTAGCACCACAATAATGACTCACATTTAAAGCTTAAAATGTATAATTGAATGTTAATTGAATTTCGATAACTTTTTTTCATAAATTAAATTCCACATTTGATATACAAAACTGTTTAAGATACATTGACATGTCATCACGGTAACTGGAGTTTACCTGACTCATCATCATCTTCATCAGCACTTTCATCCTCATCTTTGTCATCATCATCATTATCAACCTCATCATTTTCCTCCTCCTCCTCTTTTTCCTCCTTTTTCCTCTCTTCCTCATCATCATCATCATTAGAAACATCTTTAGTTTTCATATCCTTTTTGCCTGCATCATTATTTTTATCTTTCTTAGATGTTTTTAAGTTTTCGTCCTCAATGTCATCTCTCTCATCTTCTTCCTCTTCCTCCCCATCATTGTCATCATCATCTTCTTCTTCATCCTCGTCCTCCTCTTCATCATCATCACTCTCAGCTAATTTTGTATCTTTCTTTGGCGGTATCTCCTGCAGCAGTTTTCCATCTTTGTAACTGATGTAATCGAAATCCAGCTTGGGTTCCAGTGAAAATCTGAAAGTAAGGAGCAACTTGATCTTCAAAACATGCATTCTGCTTTTAAGATTTGAAACTGACCTAAATAAATATGTGCCTCGCTTATGGAAAAAGGTTTGAATGCATATAAGTATAGTCTCTACAAAGGCTAATCAGGGACATCACTTTATTTATTTATTTTTTTTTATCGTTATAAAGAAGTCTATTAATATAAATCCAGTTTAGACATAAGATGTTGTCCCTGATTAGCCTGTGCGGACTGCACAGGCTTATCAGGAACTACACTTAACCCTTTGCATGCTGGGAAATTTGTCGTCTGCTAAAATGTTGTCTGCTAAATTTCTAAAATTAGCATTTTCTTTGATTTTTTTTCAAAGAATATTATCAGAATAGCAAACAGTTTGGATCCTGATGAGACGCCACGTTCTGTGGCGTCTCATCTGGATCCAAACTGTTTGCAAAGGCCTTCAAAATCCGGTTCCAGCGCTCAAAGGGTTAATGCACACGCAATGAATCCTGTTATCCAAGAGCGAGGCTCATATTTATATGTTATTTCAATTTCAAAGTTTATCAGTTCCTTTCTACCCTGAGGCTTAATTATTAAGGATCAGGAATGTTTCCCAGCGATCCCATCTGATAAACCTACTAGACTCATAAAGGCTGTAATGAACAAGAGATGTGTTTGTCATAAACACAATGCCCCCTACTGCGTCGCTTTGAAAAAAAAATCAATGTATCATTTGGCAGGTTTAGAAATTATCTTACTTTGAAAGATTATTACTTCCCTTGGAATGTATTTTTTTTACCTTTGACCTTAAAGGATGACCTTGACCTTTCACCACTCAAAATGTGCAGCTCCATGAGATACACATACATGCCAAATATCAAGTCGCTATCTTCAATATTGCAAAAGTTATGGCCAACGTTAAAGTTTTCGAACGGACGGACAGACGGACAAACGGACTGACAGTTCACTGTTCTCACCACCCTACCGGGGGCATAAAAAAAATATATACCAGTTATTTATTTTTTTCTAAAGGATTTTTTTTTTGGTGTATCTTTTGATAAGGAGGAAAAAATCAGAGCACCCACATCCGTTTGGAATACATCACATGTATATAGTTTGTGATATTAACTGGTTCTTGCTTATTGTTTGTGATATTTTAAATAATCTGAATCAACGTAATCCAGTTTTGGTTCCAATAAAAGTTCTTACTGAAAGTAAGGAGCAAACGAATCTTAAAAACAAATCTGCTTTAAAGATTTGAATCTGACCTAAATAAATGAGCCTCGCTCTGTGAAAACGTTGTTCAATGCATGTGCGCAAAGTGTCGTCCCAGATAAGCCTTTAAGGTCCGGACAGGCTTATAAGGGATGAAACTTTCCGCATTAACTGGATTTTCGCTAAGGAGAGACTTCCTTTAAATGAAAAATACAAAAAAAAAACAGAACCTGCAGTCCTTAATTTGCCTGATTTGTTTGTTGTTGTTGTTTTTTTATTAATGGGAGTTAATCCTTCTCATTTTTGCTTAATGTGAATAAATCTGTATGTTTCCAATTTTTTATTTGTTAAAATTAATCCTTGCTTGTACTTTTAAAACTAGTGTGAATTAATCCTTATGTTTGTTATTTGTACATGTATTTTATGTGAATAAATCCTTTTAATGAGAAATGGGACGGAGTTTAAATTCATTGTGCCAGAACTCAGATTGGTCTTTTTTACTCTTGATAATAATCTGATAATTGAATTATTTTTGGGCTGATTCAGGGCTGTTTCTGCTTCATAAAAAAGTCCCTAAAACGGACCTGATCCCAAACCCAAATTGTAAAAAAAAAAAAAAAAAAAATTTTTTAGAAAGAAGAGTAATTATTGTCCCTCAATTTTATTTTATAAACATCTACCAAAGTCGATTTTTTTCCTAAAATTGCTAGGAAAATACCTGATGTGTCAATATTTATTGATAAAAAAAATTCCCAAAGTTGCCATATCATCAATTTAAAAATTCCCAATTTAACCAGACTCCTTTTCCCAAAATGCCCTGTGATTTCATTAGCCGTAGACTGGGTCATGCCAGTGTTCTCTAAGGCAATAAAATATTTTACCCAAAATCCAGTTCCCAAATTCCCGATTGATGGTTTGACTTTCAGATGTTTGGAAAAAGGGGAGTTAAATTAAGAAATAAAATCATAAAGTTCTTATAACCAATGTACTGATTCATTTCTGTTCAGGATTTTCTATTTTATTTCAGTTTTATAAATATTATATATTCAATTTATCAACCAATCCATTACTGGTATTATTCATAAGTTTTCCAATTTAAAGGCAACCAAGGGCAAGGCTTAAATTTTAAATGTCACATGTATCTGTAATATTAAAATGAAGAAATCAAGACTTCTGAAGTTATTTTAACCATTTTCCTGATGTGTTTCTGTTCAGTATGTTCTATTTTTCAGTTAAATANACGTAAGATGTTGTCCCTGATTAGCCTGTGCGGACTGCACAGGCTTATCAGGAACTACACTTAACCCTTTGCATGCTGGGAAATTTTCGTCTGCTAAAATGTTGTCTGTTGAATTTCTAAAATTAGCATTTTCTTCGATTTTTTTTCAAAGAATACTATCAGAATAGCAAACAGTTTGGATCCTGATGAGACGCCACGTTCTGTGGCGTCTCATCTGGATCCAAACTGTTTGCAAAGGCCTTTAAAATCCGGTTCCAGCGCTCAAAGGGTTAATGCACACGCAATAAATCCTGTTATCCAAGAGCGAGGCTCATATTAATATGTTATTTCAATTTCAAAGTTTATCAGGTCCTTTCTACCCTGAGGCCTAATTATTAAGGATCAGGAATGTTTCCCAGCAGTCCCATCTGATAAACCTACTAGACTCATAAAGGCTGTAATGAACAAGAGATGTGTTTGTCATAAACACAATGCCCCCTACTGCGTCACTTTGAAAAAAAAAATCAATGTATCATTTGGCAGGTTTAGAAATTATCTTACTTTTTAAGATTATTACTTCCCTTGGAATATTTTTTTTTTCCTTTGATCTTAAAGGATGACCTTGACCTTTCACCACTCATAATGTGCAGCTCCATGAGATACACATATATGCCAAATATCAAGTTGCTATCATTAATATTGCAAAAGTTATGGCCAACGTTAAAAGTTTTCGAACGGACGGACAGACGGACTGACAGTTCACTGTTCTACGCCACCCTACCGGGGGCATACAAAAAATATATACCAGTTATTAATTTTTTTCTAAAGGATTTTTTTTGGTGTATCTTTTGATACGGAGGAAAAAATCAGAGCACCCACATCCGTTCGGAATACATCACATGTATATAGTTTGTGATATTAACTGGTTCTTGCTTATTGTTTGTGATATTTTAAATAATCTGAATCAACGTTATCCAGTTTTGGTTCCAATAAAAGTTCTTACTGAAAGTAAGGAGCAAACGGATCTTAAAAACAAATCTGCTTTAAAGATTTGAATCTTACCTAAATAAATGAGCCTCGCTCTGTGAAAACGTTGTTGAATGCATGTGCGCAAAGTGTCGTCCACGATAAGCCTTTGAAGTCCGCACAGGCTTATAAGGGACGAAACTTTCCGCATTAACTGGATTTTGGCTTAGGAGAGACTTCCTTTAAACGAAAATTACAAAAAAAAAAGAACGTGTAGTCCTTAATTTGCCTGATTTGTTTATTGTTGTTTTGTTATTAAGTGGAGTTAATCCTTCTCATTTTTGCTTAATGTGAATAAATCTGTATGTTTCCAATTTTTTATTTGTGAAAATTAATCCTTGCTTGTACTTTTTAAACTAGTGTGAATTATTCCTTATGTTTGTTATTTGTACTTGTATTTTATGTGAATAAATCCTTTTAATGAGAAATGGGACGGAGTTTAAATTCATTGTGCCAGAACTAAGATTGGTCTTTTTTACTCTTGATAATAATCTGATAATTGAATTATTTTTGGGCTGATTCAGGGCTTTTTTTGCTTCATAAAAAAGTCCCTAAAATGGACCTGATTCCAAACCCAAATTGTAAAAAAAAAAAAAAAAAAAAATTTTTAGAAAGAAGAGTAATTATTGTCTCTCAATTTTATTTTATAAACATCTAACAAAGTTGTATTTTTTCCTAAAATTACTAGGAAAATCCCTGATGTGGCAATATTTATTGATAAAAAAAAAATCCCAAAGTTGCCAGTTATTTTAACTATTTTCCTGATGTGTTTCTGTTCAGTATGTTCTATTTTTCAGTTATATAAATACAATGCAATTGAGGCTACATATGTCACAAGTGTATGTCATATGTGGGGTGTTCTGAGAAAACTGGACAAAATGCCTGTGCGTAAAGTGTCATCCCAGATTAGCCTGTGAAGTCGGCACATGCTTATCCGGGAAGACACTTTCCGCCTAAACTGGATTTTCGCTGGACACTATTTAAATGAAAAATTTCATAAAAGCGGAAATTGTCGTCCCTGATTAGCCTGTGCGGACTGCATAGGCTAATCTGGGATGACAATTTACGCACAAGCATTTTGCCCAGTTTTTTCAGAACACGACACATATTTCCAAACAGTGCAAAAACAGTCCCCGCCAATACATGTTTGTGCGTAAATGTGTATCCATCTTACCCGTCGTCAAGGTCATCAGCTGACCGTTGCCCAGCTGGGCGGGTCACGGGCTCCTCTGTAAGACCCTTCATCCGGCGAATCCGGTCGGCCTGCAATGTAGACGAGTATGTCATGAGTCTCATTCTGGGAAAGACGGGCTTAATGCATGTTCGTAAAGTGTCTTCCCAGATTAGCGTGTGAATGATGCTATACTTTTTATTTAAACAAATGAGATATCTTTTATTTATTTTTTTGAGATCCGACTTCTTTTATTTTCACATGTGATTCACATTGCATGGCCTAGTTTTTTGTGAACTAGACTCAAATCACAGACATGATTTGCATGGAAAACCCATCGGGAAAACATGGACAAATCTTTAAAAAGTGATTAGGAACGCTTTGTGACAATTTTGGTTTATAAATTGCTGAATAAATGATAGATTTAACAATTCAAATACTGTACAAAATACTTCACAGCCAGCTCTCAAATTTACTTGTCAAGCTTATGACGTTTAGAAGAACAACTTTTCATTTCTTACCTCCAACTTGTCCAATCTTTCCTTTTCATCTCTTGCAATCTCTTCTTCCGTTTTCAAACGTTCCGAGGGCTAGAGAAAGTAAAATTGCTTAAGTAATAAATCTTATTTGTATCATGACATTTAATCATGCATTGCAAATTCATATACGCAGTAATTTTAGTAAATACTACTCGTGGTATACACGGATTCGACCGCCACCTTGGGAACACGGTGTTTTTTTTCACCATTTTGGGAATGGGGCAGGGTCCCTTTGGATAGGGAAAATCGCGGCGTTTTTACTAACATTGGGAAATTAGTGCTGTTGTTGTTTTGCTTACAAATGCTTCAAAATTGTGACTAAAATTATTTACATAATTACATTTACCAACTAAAAAAACAAACTTCAATTGGGAATTTTGAAGTCCCATTTGGGAAAAATATATACTTTCTTCCATTGGGAATGGGGCTGAATACCGGCCCCGATTTTGAACGAAATAAAAACACTGGAAAATTATCAAGATCTTTCCAAGGCAAAAAAATTATCCCAGGAAACTAACTTAAGAATGATTCAATAATCCCAAGGCATTTGATGCAATAAAAAAACAACGTTTAAACTAATAATTCCCAACAATTTTCTTTGTTTTCCCATCTATTCATTTACAAATAAAATATCATCATATGTTGTGCAGCAGACTGCAGTATCTGCAATAAAAAAGGTCAACATATGCAACAGTTTAACAATTTACTCCTAAGGTAATAAATGTACATTCAAACAATACCCTACCTTTCCTTTCATTTCAAACTGCAGGGAGCGGACGGCCATGTCATAATCATCAGCCCCGGTAGGTGTAACTGTTTCATCGAATTTCTGAAACATTTTCTATATCTTATAGACGATTTCAGACAATACTCACAGACGATTACCAAATGGATGCTTTTCACCCATCTTACACTACTAGTCTTGTTGCCTTTTCATACCATATGAGCCACGCTTTTTTGGATTTTTTCTTTCAAACGAAGTCTTCTCTGAACAAAAATCCAGTCAAGGCGGAAAGTGTTGTCCCTGATTAGCCTGTGCGGACTGCGCAAGGTTGATCTGGGACAATACTTTACACACATTCATTAAGACCCATTTTCCCAGAGGGAGGCTAATATAATTTTATCAACGACAACAGTGTTTATGCATAAATTAAGCGCAATTTTACAGACAGCTAGTTCACAGATAAAACCAAAAAATACTATTCAATATTTAAAATTACAACATAAAGATGATGTAACAGGTAAACTTTAACACGCCAAAACACTCAGCTGATTTCTTTATGCTTGCATATGAATCAAGTTTCAGTTTCAATTTTATTTTCAAAAAATTACTGATATTGGGAACTTGCTAACCACAATGTTGAACAGTCATGAATATTTACCTTTTAATTTGCGTACGGAGGGGATTCATCAAGACTTAGTAAAAAAGATCACAAGATCAGATTATCAGAATAAAGCGTTAACATGAACATGAAAAAAGTTGTAATTACAACATATTAAGGGCACATTTTAATGCAGTTTGAAAATAGCTTAAGTGTACCGTCCTTAATGAATCACCATTATTTGGGGCCCTCTAAATATATTTTTTTTCTCATTTTGGCATACTGCAATTGAGCCGCATTCGAGAAAATGGGGATTAATGCATGTGCTTGAAGTGTCATCCTAAATTAGCCTGTGAAGTCCGCATAGGCTTATCAGGGACTAAACATACAGCTTTTATAGAGTTTTTGTTTAAAGGATGTATCTTCTAAACAAACATTCCGTCTAGACGAAAAGTGTTGTCCCTGAGTAGCCTGTGCAGACTGCACATGCTTATCTAGTACAACACTTTACGATCATGCATTAAGCCCTGTTTTCCCATAACGTAGCTCAATTGCAAAAGTTTACCTTCAGTCTGGCTGTCCTCATAAGATTATGTAACGAACGCCATTGCTCGTCAAGTTCTGCAGTCATCTGTACGGTCTTCTCTTTCTCCATCTGACGTTCAAACTGAAATGAAAACAAAAATAATTTATTAACAGACAGTTACTGAAAAATCATTATAATTTGTGAGACAGTAATTTTTGTTGATTTTGTGGGTTGAGCAAGCCAGGGATTTAACACCAACACATTGGAAAATGACCACCGCAAATAATTTTTTTTTTTTTATCAAGACCAGAAATCCACGAGTTTACGTCTTCACGAAAGTCTTTTTTTAATCCAAAAAATTTCATGCAGACAAATATAAATTATTTTAAATTCTGGGAAACAGTTTTTAATGCATGTGCATAAAGTAAAGCAGTCTGCACAGGCTAATCAGGGACAAAACTCTCCGGTTTTATGGAATTTTTTGTTAAGAGGAGGTCTCTTTTAAACATAAACTCTGACATTGAAGGTGCAGACTGCACAGGCTAATCTGGGAAGACACTTTATGCACATGCATTAAGCCCAGTTTTCCCAGAAATTGGCTCTAATAATTAATTGCAAACAGATTGATCAGAATTGCCTTTCTACCATATGCCAATTTGATACTTAAAATCGTAAAACTACTCAATAAACAACACACAAAAACATACCTGTGAGATGGTGCAGAAAAAACATAATTTGTGCTTAACACCGAAAACCTTTGTTGTTTGATTCTATTGCATCTGAACTTCTAATACTTGTTTATTTAGTAATTTGTAATTATCCTATGGGATATTAAATAATAATTAATCCTTTGATTATACTCCTTTTATTGACGTTTCAGCATTGCGCCTTTACCAAAACTATGGAAACAATCTGTTAACTACATTTATACAAGTCACTTGACTTTAAAAACATTTACTTGATTATTTGAAATGTGTTGTTAAAAGATGTAAAAATGTAGTTCACAGATTTTTCCATAGTTTTGATAAAGGTGCAATGCCATAATGTCAATAAAAGGAGTAAAATCAGAGGATTATTGAGTAATTTACAGTTATAAATCAAGAATAATTTCTAAAAATTTCACCTTCTTTTTCTTAGATTGTGAAATCATCTCCTCCATTCTTTCTTTCCATGATTTCTTCTCGTCTTCCGGATCTCTCTTCTTCATAAAACCTCCGAAATGCTGCTCGGCAACAATCTTTGCTGTAAATTAAAGCCCCATTACCACTCAAAATCAACTAATATGTTGTAAAATATTTCATAAAATAAAGTTATCCCATAAAAAATCAGTGTTCCTTATAGCAATAGCAAACATTTCAATATAATACATACGTGTGTGTTTTAAAATTTCAGCACACAATTTAATGATCCAATGACAAATGACTTATACGTATGTGTTGTAAAATATCAGCCTACAAGTTGAATCATCAAATGACCATAATAAAATAGAATATATATTGTACCACAAAAAATTAAAAAGAGCATTTTGTATCTTGTAAACGAAAATCCAATTTAGGCAGAAAGTGGACTGCACAGGCTAATCTGGGTAGACACTTTACGCATTAAGCCTTGTTTTCCCAGAACAAGGCTCACATTCTCACATGGGCATGTTTTTTACTCCTCACCTTTAAATCACTGATCATCACATTCTCACCTGCAGCACGTTTTTCCTCCTCATCCTCTTCCTCGGCGTCGCTGATCACTGGCTCGTCAAACTTCTCGATGTCTGCCAGCGACTGGCCGTAGTGGGTTAGCTCCTCCTCGTCATTCAGGTTAAACTTGCTCTTCCCTGACGTGCGCTAAAATATTATAACACATATATATGTTGTTAGATGCTCCAACTATTTTAATGTCTGTCAGCGACTGGCCATAGTGGGTCAGCTCCTCCTCGTCATTTAGGTTGAACTTGCTCTTCGTTGACGTACGGTGAAATATTATAACACACATGTGTACATGTACAGTAGTTGGTCATTGGATGATTTAACGTTTAAAATGGCTGCAAGCAATTTGCCTTAGTGGGTTAGCTCCTCTTCATCATTTAGAATGAACTTGCTTTTGGTTGATGTACGCTGAAATATTCTAACACACATGACTGGATAGAAACTTATTTCTTACAATTGGTTTCCAGCATGAGCAACCATCTTAAAAATTTTAGTTGCCCAGCTTAAGAATAATGGGCCCAGACCCATGTACTAGTCATGTCATGTGTATCTAATACATTCTTAAAATAAAATAATAGTTGTGAGCCTGAATGAAATCATTTCTTAGGCTTAATAAATGCATATTATTTAATTGATAATTGATCCACAGTCACCTTTTTCTTTTAAGTTACTGAATTATGTACGAATAACACATGTAGTTACATGCCTATATTATTGATCACAAAATAAATCAAACAATATGTCTATGTAATTGATCACTGAATACATCAAGCACTGAATCACTGATGACTGATAGGACAAATAGTACACACTTTGCAATCACTGCATTAGGTTAATAAACTTAGCCCTTTCCCACTCAGAAGCAAATTAAAAATGGCTATATGCATTCAGCATAAAACCAAAACAGTCTGTGAGTAACTGGCAGGCTGTTCAGGTTTAATGCTTTTTGCTTCTCATCAGTATTTTAGGGTTTGAAATGAAGCCTTTAAATCTTGAATCCAGTAAGAAAGGTCTTAAATTAAATTTGATTTTCTTAAAGGCTGTTAACCTGTTTAAATGTGTATCTGAGAAAGAAAGGGTTAAACTGGTAGAGAATCATGCTTATACTTACTGAGCGCTCCAGGGCAAATCTTTTCATCATTTTGTCTTCCAGCGTCAGAGAGGCATCGTGCTCGCCGAAACGTTTGTCCACAAACTTGTTGGACTTGAACTGGTTTTCATGTTCCTTCAGAAGAGTCATCTTACGCTGAAATGAAACAAAATATCTGGCATAAATTTTAAAAGCCATATTTTTTGGTTCCATTTTGGAAATACAGACTATAGCTGATTTAACTGCTTATTGGCTACATAAATTTGTATTATAAAAAATCTACTAAACCACTAATTTTTTTACCAGATCCATTATTTTCCAGCCATATTAAAGTATTATCTTTGATTTCCCTGCACAAATAATTAACATTCACTGCTTTAGTGTCAAAGCTTTGTTTATAAAATAGGCTTGGGCCTGACCATCAGTTTAGACCCCAAAACAAGGCTTGTCAACATAGGATGACATATGCCCCCTTTTTCCATATTTTTCGAAACCTCATTGCAAAACCGAAACGCAAAGTGTGACGGAAAGTGTGACGGACAGACAGACGGACAGTGAGATCACTATATGCCGACCTAAAAATACATCAACACAGTAGAAGTGAATGTATTACAATATTTCTTTATAAAACACAGATTTTTTATACAACAATTATCAATAAAGCAGCATTTTCTATAAATCCAATACATACCCGTTTGTTTGCTTTAGATCTTGACACTCCCGGGTTGCCTTGTTCAAACTTCCCCACTTTCCTCCCCAAGATGTCATGCTTCTGTCGGTTTACCTTCACCTCAAACGGATTCGTCTTCTTCACCGTCTGCTTCCTTTTCTGTCGGACCTGGTCGGCCACTGGCTTGAGTTTCTTCTTATTGCCCATTCTTAAAACTTCTGCAATTCAAGCCCAAATTCTTTTTTATATATGAGCCTTGTTCTGGTAAAACAAGATTTTATGCATGTGGGTAAATTGTTATCCCAGATTAGCCTTTGCAGTCTGCACAGGCAACTCAGGGGCAACACTTTCCACTTTTATGGAATTTTTCATTTAAAGGAAGTCTCTTCTTAGCAAAATCCACTTTAGGCAGAAATTATTGTCCCTGTTTGAGCTTTTTTCCTGCCTTAAAAACGTCTGAAATTCATATTCAACCAGTGATTGACATTAGCAGTTGGAACAAGCCAAAAAAAATTAATATTAATTATTGAAGGTAAGAAAATATTACATTTTTATATTAATTATTGAAGGTCAGAAAATATATTTACATTAAGATTTATAATTATTTAAGGTTAGAAAATATTACATTTAGATGTTAATTATTGAAGGTAAGAAAATATTACATGTCCAAGGCTTCAATATAAATCTGAAAATCTTAGAAACTCTGATTCTTAAGTAACTAGTACTAGGGGAAGTGCATATAGATTTGAGATAATTTTGATCATTGGTAGATGAACTTAGTTTGCTCAGCATTTTTAATTGTCTTCGTTTTAAAATGTGTGTGTATATGTTTGAAAAGAATTGATTGGACAATAGTTATACAACAAAACAAAAAATATATACCTAATTACCTATTATTGGTCACCTCAATGTTTGTCTGACAAATCAACTCTTCGATGTCAATATGTGACACTAGTAAATGTTAAATAGATGCATTGGTACATTTTAAACTTGTGTTTGGGTTGTGATTATTTATTGTGTAAGTGTGAGGCTTGGCTAGCCTAGCCCTCAAACTGGGTTAAACCCCTAGTGCTTTGCATTGACTGTTCAAAGGCTGTGGTCCCAGTTTTTATCAATCTATGGTTATAATTGGTGTTTTGTTAAAAAAAATAGTGGATAAGAACAAACAAGTTCTCTCCTTATACAGTTTCTGGAGTTTCATTGTTTGCAATATTTATTGAATACCAATCATTTAACTACTTTGTGAAGAAAAACTGAATAAAATGTCAAATCCTTTTCATGGTTATGTTAGATAATTTAATGTATTTTACATAAAGCATACATAAACATATGCCACAATATACCCCGAACATGCCTCTCACTAAATAAGATGTTTTAGCAATTATAGCCCAACTTGCATATTGACAAGACTTAATAGCATTTGTCTTAAAAGAAATACTTAATTTATTTTATGCAGTAAAATTATAGTAAGGAATCCTTCATCACCATCAGAAAATGTTTGAATAAAACTCTTGTAGCATGATCAAACAACAGTTGCAGCCTAATTGTACATTAAATGCTGATTACAGTCAAGTTACCATTACGGGATCATTACCTATAGCGGATCACTTTGATGTTCAAGGCTGCGTATCGTGATAAATAGTTGACATTTTTAGATGATATTTTGCACAGAGCATCTTCAAGGCCTGTTCTTTAAAACGCATTGATTGAGTCGTAATTGGAGCTACTCTTTGTCAAACATTTCGGTATGTTTTGCTGACATGTATATACGACTTTGTGTTTACTTTCGTCTCATTTCCAAATCAAGGTTGAACATAATTCGCGGCCACATGCTTTAACTCTGTTGGAAAGTAAGAAGTTTAAGCATTAATTTAAAGGCCATTAAGAAGTCTTTCTGTCTGCAAAAGTCCATTTCAGTTTTGATTCATGTTTAAGATTTTGCAACACTTTACATGAAATGAAGAGTGAGGGCAATAACGGATCAAGCGTGATCTTTTTTATTCTTTCAATAAATGATCTCAATCTTAATGTTTTATTTATGTTCTATGTTCAATATCCATGATTAGATATGATTCAAACAATTTACATGGTTTATAAGATGCCAATAACTTTTCGATCTATTAAGGATTTTCAACAGATGATTCACACAAGAATACCATTCGTAAAGTGTTACTGTAGCTACAAGATCACATATTAGTGTTTTTTCCAGGAGGGCAAAGGGGCATGGCGCATTACTTTCAAAAACGGCATTTTAACGCGCAGTTTAGGCAAAAAGGGCAAAAACGTTCCACGAATACCTGGTTTTGGGAGAAACATGTAATCGCATCAGAGGCAGTTGTGGGAAAAACATAAATATATAAACAAGCACATTTAATGGTAATTGATGCATTAAACTTACTTCAGTTAATATTAATATATTTACCTTGCCATGTCCATTTAACTTCCATGCTGTTTCAGTAAACTGTACAGTACGACAAACATAATAAAGCAATATATGCATACGAATCTGATTTTACACAGATTCACTAACATATAAATGAAACCATGTTTGTCTTATCACATTTTCCAACGATTATCTTGTCAGATGTTTAAACTTTGCGAGTAAAATGAACACTAACAATTTACAAACAGTGAAACACTCGTGTACGTGACATACATCCACTGATAACATTACTCTCAAATATGTTGTTGGTATCTTAAACGTGTTATGCATCGTCGATTATCAGAGGCATTTCATCAATCCCTTTCTAAATGTATGAATTCCATCGTTAATTCGATCGTTATTTGCCATTTTTGCCGAGTCACAATTTATTTTTTAATGTATAGTCCGCCATCTTGTTAAAATGATGTAAGCGACAGGTGCGCATAGCACTTTAAAATCGTATAATATGTCCGCTTATACGCGATTCGCATTTTGTTTAATAAGTATATGTAACAGTAATTCTTTCAATAATTAATTAATAATTAATTATCTTAAAGACGATAACGATACAGATACAACTGGTGTTTTTTTAATTTAATTACGCGTAAAAATAAATGTTTGAAATGCACAATGTCCACGTGAATAACATCGAGGTTTTCATCAAGTCTCCAAAGTAACTGTGCACGATTGTATCGTGGAGGAATCACATTACGGACCGATTAGTGTAACAAAGCCACTGAAATTATCAATTGATATTGACACATGGTTATTCACGCATGACGAATTCACAACTGCGCGAATCCTCGCTGATAATAGTCGGCTGAGAAGCTTGGAGGCAATTAAGATGTTATCAATAAGGTCGCGCACGGCGGAAAACAGCAGGTGCTCATGAAAGGGCAGGGCGGCGGCCTTTAAAAAGGGCAGCGCGGCGCTGATTGGCTTTGAAAGGGGCAGCGGGGCGCTACAAAAAAGGGGCATGGCGCCGCGCCACGCTAAAACGGCCTGGATAAAACACTACATATAGAAAACAATTAAAAACAAAAATAAAATGAATATAATTTATAACTGGCAATGTTACTTGGTCATAGTTAACAACACAGGTCATGTTTCGACAGTTCAAATAGCATGTAAGATACCCCCTGAGTGGTTTCGATCACGTGATCCGTTATGGCTACTACTGATCCATTAATGCATGCATTCTGAGGCGAAAAAAAGGTATCTCAAATACATTTTGCCTGCGTTTAAAAATAAGACTATGTGCTAAAACAGTAAGCAAAGGTTATATTTTATCAAACTGGTGTAAAAGAAGTCTCAAAACATTTATTGCTTTTCACCAGAACAACTTAATTATGCTAGTAATCCGGTAATGGTAACTTGACATTTTTCTGATATTATTTTACCATTTTGATTAATAAAAAAAGTCAAAGATTTAAACTGGCACATCTTTACATACATTTTTGTCCTCAATAAAGTTCAATGTTATTGATTTATAGCAAGACATAAATTTGTCATGACTCTGTTTTACTTTCAATATGGGGTAAGCTTCAACAAACAGATCTTGTCAGTACAAATTGTCAATACATCATTTCCGCTGAAATTCGTTTATCTATTCCACGAGGGAAATCAGGATATACATATATATACAGGAAGTTAACAACTGCTTGGTATCAAATTTTGACAGTGGATCATAACGTATAAAATCCTATCCGGATTATATTTTGTCCGAAATATAATGCCACAACAGTAAACACGCGATAAAACTTATATTGATCAATGTATGAGCATCTTAATTGAACACAAGAAAACTTAACTAAAAATCAAAAACATAAGTCATTACATAATTAATATGGAATTACCCTTTAAAACACAAATATTAATAATCACGATTTACAATAACATGTGTTTAAGTCCGGATCGTTTAGAGGCTTTTCGACCAAAAGGCGCTTGTCAAGGAGAAGGTTACATACCAGTAAGTTTTGCAGCGACCAATTTCCTCACTGCGAATGAACAAAAACTGTCACGTGACCGCAAACGTCAACGCCTGTAGGTGTTTGAGGAAGGATAACAGCAGGTGGTTTTTTATTTGTGAATATCTTTGCTGATCGTCCTCTGGCTTTCATACGACCTAGTGCAGGCAATAAGGGATGCATCAAGCTTTCTATCGGTATATCACGCGGTGTGTGTGTTGTATGGTTTTCGAGAACACTTCGACACAAATTTCTACTGTAGAAGCAAACGTCAGTAGTAAAACATACAAAGAGTCGGTGTTCAAAAAAATAAACGATCACAGAACTGTCTATGCGTTACCGCACCTGTGGTCGAAACTGGGTCCTTTGAATGAAGGCTTGCCCGGAACACCGTTGAAGAAACAAAGAAAAACACATACATTTTTGATGAAATATTGAAAAATACACAGGCTGATTTACATGATCTTCAGTGATTTCCAATTTAGAAAAATATGATGTCATAAGAATACCAGAAATACTAGTTCAAGTAATCAACTAATGATGGGGGTGGTAAAAGTCACGTTGATGATGATATTGATAATAATGATAATTGCTCCATCTTCTTGTTAGTATTATATTTGTATATCTTTAGTTTTTTCGTTTATTGTTTTCAACTAAAATATGCTTTTAACTTCCTCAGTTTATTTACACACCAAACTGTTAACATATTTATTATCCTGTTGTGTACACATACCACTAGTATGCCTTAATGGACATTAGGACATTCAAAATGAAAACTGTATGCAATAGTTAATTCATGGTTTGTTTTAATTTTGTTCGTTCATTTATATATTGACATCGAAAATGTATACATGATAGTTAAACGTAAATTCATACATAGTTCAAAGTTACTTCACACAAAAGTTGCATGTCCTAGTTTAAAGATAAATATGCTTTATAAGGTCACTATAACCGGACATAACACAGATTGGTTTATCGTAACATAATTTTATTTTTTATCGGTCGTGTGTTTGTATTGATTTCTCTGTAATACACTATCGGTCGTGTGTTTGTAGTGATTTCTCTGTGATACACTATCGGTCGTGTGTTTGTGTTGATTTCTCTGTGATACACTATCGGTCGTGTGTTTGTATTGATTTCGCTGTGATACACTATTGGTCATGTGTTTGTATTGATTTCTCTGTGATACACTATCGGTCGTGTGTTTGTATTGATTTCTCTGTAATACACTATCGGTCGTGTGTTTGTATTGATTTCTCTGTAATACACTATCGGTCGTGTGTTTGTATTGATTTCTCTGTGATACAATATCGGTCATGTGTTTGTATTGATTTCTCTGTGATAC
>VMBQ01000341.1:146266-190561 GCA_007657795.1 Dreissena rostriformis | reverse complement strand
CTACACCAATCAGGTGTTTATAACCGTCGAAGTATGTAACTGCACGTGCTTAGCTCCTCCTTTCGAATCTTTAGCAGGGAACGGAGGTGGAGTTTAACGGTTAATTGAACACGTTTTTTACGGAAGTTGAGTCCTGAATGGCCGTAATAACTGGGTCTAAGCTTTGACACGACAAATAAATCTATCTCGGATTTTCCGATAAAGGCCGATTTCCCAACTTTCTGTACAGTTACTAATAATGGCGTCCGCGTGTTTACGAAATTCGAAACACATTCATCTTAAATAATGGTGTCTTGTTGGATTATTACTGGATTTTATTTTTTATTTTATTTTTTTGGCATGCCCAGTAGCACACTGATACCGCGGTGTTGCGCGGCGGTCCCTGATAAGAACGGAAATTGTCTGCATTTACCGACTAGGCTAAAGTAATACACGCCGCGGGTATAAGCGAACTCGGCGGAACGCCGAGCGTTTTAGCAAGTTCACCTTGCTTTCCACCTCCGCCGAAGCACTCGCTAGCAGAAAAAAAACGCGACGGGAGCCCGTTTTTTGGGGGAAATGCGTGAACTGTACTGTAGTTTTTATTCCTAATTCCTGTGCGCCCGCGGACCCATATACGGATAACGGATAGGGACAAATCTTTTTTTTTTGCGCCAATGACGCAAGGGCGCATCCACGGCAGAACACTGTGAGGGTCATCCATCTATACAGGATGTTAACAACTGCTGCTAATTTGAATAACATTTTGAGGTTATAAACTCGGTCTGACGCATAAAGACAGTGATTCATAACGTGTGACATCCTATCCGGATATGTTGTCCGAAATATACTGCCACATTAGTAAACACGCGATAAAACGTATCTTGCTGCATATATGATCATATTCAATGAACACATGAAAACCAGACTAAGTATCAAATGTATATGTTATTACATTATTAACATGGAATTACCTTTTAACACAAAAATATTAATAAACACGATTTATAGTAGCATGTGTTTCAGTCGGTATAGTTCAGAGGCTTTTCGATCATTAGGCGCTTGTTACTGAGAAGGCTACACATCAGTAAGTTTTACAGCGATCAATTTCAGAGGGGAGGCGGTAAACTACAACGGGCGAGGCATGGTATGGTATTGCGCAAGGGGGGTTAGAGGGTTAGGGTTAGGGTTAGGGTTAGTGTTAGGGGTCGGGTTAGGGTTTGGGTAAGCCTAAACCCAACCCTAACCCTAACCCGACCCCTAACCCTAACCCTTACCCTAACCCTTTTTTTGGGTTATCACCCCTATACCATGCCTCGCCCGTTGTAGTTTTCCGCCTCCCATTTCAGAGAGCTTCGTTGGATCAGGGACCTATACAAACAGGAACTCTATACAAACATGTTTAAATAGTTTTCGTTTTTAAAGTTCAACCATGAACCTAAACAAACAATTACTTTGTTTCTTAAGTAATGAAATTGAAATAAGTGTTTTTCAAACGCCTGTTTGTGTCATTCTTGATATATAATCATTGGTGTCATGGCTTCACTTATGCATTTGTTAAGTCATGCATGTTTCTTTCTTACTTAAGTTCATGTGTGTGTTATACTTGAATTGCCATGAATATTGACATTGTATATTGAAATAAATCAATCAATCAAAAAAGTATAAACTTTGCTATAATTGTAATGACAAAAACGGGCATTTGTTTAGGCTTAAAGGTCATTGTTAAAAACTTTTTTTTAAATTTTAACAACACATTTGGAAGTTGCATATGGTGCCGGTGGCTCAGCTGGAAAAGCGCTGGACTAAAAATTCCGAACATAAACGGTTCGAATCATGCCCATGCCAAATATCTTCGTGTGGTGATTGGTCATGAACTAATTTCTTCCGCCCTTCTGGGAGATACAAGTAGGGCACTTGTCAAGCACCGACTTATCCACTTGCACAGAATAAGTATGAGTTGGTTATCTGAACAGAGGACAAGGATCAACAAATAAAGAGCATATAGTGCATCTTAAATTTGTATTTTTTCGGTGTCTATTAATATATTTGTTAAAATATGTTATGAATATAAAGACACTCATTGCGCCAACAACATAATCTATACACATGTAATAATAAATTATATATTATGTAACAAATAATATAACTAATTTAGTTAGTGAATGAAACCGCTACTCGTGCAGCACATCTGCTTAATAACTCCAATTGAATCGCAAGTCTTAAGTGTTGACCAACGAAAATTGCTGTCACATTTATTATATGAATAGTAGGTGTATATCAGACTAATCTGGGAAGACACTTTCCGCATAAACTGGATTTTTGGTAAGAAAAGAATTCCTTTTAACTAAAAATTCCACAATTGCGGCAAGTGTCGTCCCTTATTGGCGTGTGCTGACTTCACAATAATAGCTTGAACGACACTTTACACACGCGCATGAAGTCCAGTTTTCCATCGCATGACGTTTGCATATAAAAACTGTGTTTAAGACACTATCGTTCATGTGTAGTTTGTTAACTGAATGTTCCTGCAAGTGCATTGACGTAGGGCTGGTGATAGTTATTCAAGAACTCTACGGAAACGCCAGCAGCCGCATTACATCTCAACAGACAGCAGAGGGACTTCTCCAGGACATCTGTGGGCGTCCGTCAGTGATGTCTGTTCTCTCGTGTCCTGTAAAACATATTGAGAAGATAATGCAGGGGACTTTCCATGACCAACACATCTCCATCGGTTGAAGACCCATCCCTTGCTTGAAATTCGCGGATGACATTAACCTCATGGGTGGCACCAGCAGTGAACTTCAATATCTCACCAACAAACTCTATGGAAGAGCAGGAGCATACGGGATGGAGGTCAGCACGAAGAAGTCGAAGATAATGGTGAACAGCACGACCAACACCAGTGAAGAAATCACCATGAACGGCGAGATTCTAGAAGAAGTGACCAGCTTCAAGTACTTGGGCGCAACCATGTCCACGGATGGTACCAGTACCGCTGAGGTCCAAATAAGAATTGCCATGGCGACCGCAGCGATGGCTACACTGAGCAGGTTGTGGACAAGCAGTTCCATCAGCTTCCATATCAAGTACAAGCTCTAAAAGTCCCTCGTAGTCTCCATTCTACTATACGGCTGCGAGACATGGACGCTTCACGCGGACACAGAACGAAGGATACAGGCATTGGAACATAAATGTATCGGAAGACTGATCCGCATTTCCTACACGGAGCAAAAACCAACGAGTAAGTCCGGAACATTACTGCAACACTTGTTGGTCCACAAGAGCCACTACTGGCCTGGCAGCCGTCATTAGTTTAATTTATATACATAAAACACGATGCCTTTTCTGTGGTTGAATTGTCTGTCATTGCTGCTTCCTTTGTTAAATCGTTGGTCTTTAGTTGTTTTAAATATTACATTGTTTGTCTTGTTTTTTGTTTATGTTGCATTGTCTGTTTTGTGATGTGTTCTATATTTAACTGTTTGTCTTGTGTATTCTATATTGTTTAGTTTTTCTATTTTTATATGTTGAATTGTTTGTCTTTTTGTTGTTTTTCTATATTGCCAGATTTTGCCTTGTTCTGGTTGTGCTGCTTTTACTTTGTCTTATTGTCTGTCTTAAGTTATTTGTATTGTTTTTTCTAGATTGCATGGTCCCATGTCTGGGTGTTGCTTCTATACTGTTCGTCGCGTCTTTGTGTTGTTGTTTTCGTGTTTCTATTGTCTATCTCGTGTTATTTATGTTGCTTACTCTGTGTTGCATTTTATGTCATTTGTTTTTGCAATAACTTTAAAAGTTCTTCATATTTTTTCATGAAATTTGAAACATGGACAGATGGCAATATGGATATTATGCACGTCATTTCATTTTGTTACTATGTCAACAATTCTGGTTGCTTTGGCAACAAATATATGAAAAAATATATATTCTTACAATGGTGGAGCCGGTAGGGGACATATATTGCTTGGCAATAGTCTTGTTATGTCTATCTTGTGTTGATTTTGTTGCTTTCTTAATGTTTTGTTGTCTGTCATTGTTTGTGTAATGTTGTTTCTGTTTTTAATGTTTGATTGTCTATGTAGTATTTCCTTATCCATTTTGTGTAACGTCGTTTATATTGCATTTACTGTGTTGCATTAACTTGTCTTCTTTTGTATTCATATTTTTATTGTATTGTTTTGCTACTGTTTTTAATTTTACTATGTTGTTACATATTGTCATTTCGTGTCTGTCGTGGTTTTTGTTTTCTATCAACAGCGTCCAGTCTTGGCCTGATATTACAAACATTTGCAGTAAATTCTGTTTCTGTCATCCAAACTCTTGGGAATATTGAAAATGCACGAATGAGCAAATGTGAATGTCAACCCAGTTATTGTTAGGATTCCGGAATTTTTAACACATTTTTTTTAAGCGAGAAATTAGGAAAATTGAGGAAACATTCCACTGAAAGTTTTTATTACGATATATTTCTGTTTATCGGCAAAAACGTTAACAAGTTTAACAAAAACTAGAGACATTATTTTCACTAAACAACAAAACAACCCTTCCGATCGACCCAAACATGTATAATTATAACGATGGTAAAATTACCGAACATCACTGGCATAATTATTTTCACAGGCGCTTCAGATCACCTTTTTATTTTGCCCTTGTACTGATATGCTCGACACAACGCGTAAAACAATTACAAATGCATACAACATAAAGACTGTTTTAACATTGATCTATATCCAGACTTCTAAACTTGTATTATTACGCTCGCCAACAGCATCTGTAAACTCTATTATAATTAACTACACTTACAATCGTGATTTATTGTCTGTATAAATAATAGTTTGCATTGTTTATCATACGAAAATATCACTATTAAATGGGATATTCTTACGGTGGTATCAATCAAGGTAGATTCCAGTATCAGGGTGCAGGATCACGTCACTTTGTTGGGTTCACAATTAAACGTTAAGGGATGTTAACACACCGGTAAGTGGTGTTTTTTTTCCAAAAAACTTATAAAACAAGTTTTTTTTAAGAATTTAAACTAGTGAATAAAGACAATTTTTATGCTGCTTATGGCAATGCGAAATATATTAGAATTAATTTATTAAAGAAGCGTGTGTTCATGGCCAAAATTCGATTATTTTCATGGAAAACGTATTGAAAATGTTCATGCGTACAGGTACTTCACTGTTTGATAAACATTGGCGAGCAAAAATAATGTGTGTGTTTGTTGTTCATATACAAATGTTCCATTTACAGCTTTTCTTCATAGGAGGGATTTGAATGAGCATTGTCGTATGGGTTTGCCGACTTCCGGCTTTCCCAACGCTCTACGTCAGCTCCGGAGCTAACGTCATATTGTCCGAACTCTTTCTTCTTTGGACTCTTTGCCCTGTAAATAGAAATAACGCCGGCTATATACGACCAAAACGCAATTCATAGACGATATCACTTTCTTAAGATCTATATCAATATATGAATACTTTATTATAATACACAATTACAAGTCACTGTGTTTCATAAAGAGGTCGTGTACGGTTGCTGCTGGTGAAACCGTTTAAGGGACTGTAAACCACGAATGNTATCGGTCGTGTGTTTGTATTGATTTCTCTGTGATACACTATCGGTCATGTGTTTGTATTGATTTCTCTGTGATACACTATCGGTCATGTGTTTGTATTGATTTCTCTGTGATACACTATCGGTCGTGTGTTTGTATTGATTTCTCTGTGATACACTATCGGTCATGTGTTTGTATTGATTTCTCTGTATTACCATTTCGGTCGTATTTTTGTATTGATTTCTCTGTGATACACTATCGGTCGTGCGTTTGTGTTCCTGATGTTATGCTTCCATTGTCTAACTCCTGTTATTTATGTTGCTTAGTCTGTTTTGCATTTAATGCCATTTGTTTGTTTCTGTTGTGTTGCTTTATCTGTTTTACCTTGTCCGTCTTTTGTTGATTTCTAAATGTACAATTGTTTGTTTATATTGTTTCTGTTTTTTTTTTAATATTTCATTGCCTGTTTAATAATGCCTTTTCCATTGTATGTAGCTTTGTTTATATTGCATTTTCTGTGTTGCATTGACTTTTCTTCGTTCTTTTATATATGTGAGATGACTACACAGGCTTATGTGGGACGCCACTTTACGCACATGCATTACGACTGGTTTTCCCAGAGCGAGGTACATATATTTTCTATATCATATCTGTGTTCTCTATCAGGAACGGTCGGTCTTGATTCGTGTTTTTATGCTTTGGTTATATATTGTCATTTCTTATCTGCCATGATTTAGTTTTCTATCAACAACGTACTGCCATAGCCTTAAATAAAAACATTTGCAGAACATTTTTTTTTTCTCATCCGAGCTCTTGGGAAGATTGAAATGGTGGAAATGAGGAAATGATAAGAATGAATGTGTGATTGTCATGTTTCCGTAATTTGAACAGTATGTTGTGAAGCGGGAAATCGGACAATTGAGGAAACATTCCACAGAAAGACTTGAGTGTTTATTAAAATATATTTCTGTTTATCGGCAAAACAACATGGACACGTTTAACAAATAGTATGAGACATTATTTTTCACTAAACAACAAAACAACGCTTCCCATCGATCCACACATTTAAAATCATAACGCTGGTAAAATACCAAACATGACTGGCATGAACATTTCTTGGACATATAAGATCACTTTTTTTTGCCCTTTTACTGATATGCTCGACACAAAATGTAACAATAGCGCAAATGCATACACAATTAGGGATTGTTTTCAACACAGATTTATACAAGACTTGTAAACTTTTAATGTTACTCTCGCCAACAGCACACATAAAGCTATACATATTAACTCTGTAATCATTAACTACAATTACAATCGTGATTTATTGTCTGTATCAATAATCGTTGCCATTGTCTATCATGGGTTAAATGGAAAATTATTATGGTAGTATTAATCTTAGTCGATTCCAGCATGCATTATACTCATCGCAAAGGTATTGCAAATGTTCAAGCATAGGTATTATAGTTTGTGGTTAATATTGGCGACCTTTAATAATGTGTGTGTGATTTTTATACATCAGATCTTCTTTTTATAGCTTTTCTTCGAATGAGGGATTTGAATGAGCATTGTCGTATGGGTTTGCTGACTTCCGGCTTTCCCAACGCTCTACGTCAGCCCCGGGGCTGACGTCATATTGTCCGAACTCTTTCTTCTTTGGACTCTTTGCCCTGTAAATAGAAATAACGCCGGCTATAAAACGATCAAAACGCAATTCATCGACGATATCACTTTCTTAATATCTATATCAATATATGAATACTTTATTAGAATACACATTTACAAGTCGCTGTGTTTCATAGAGATGTCGTGTACGGTTGCTACTGGGGAAACCGTTAAGATGTCCCAATTAGGTCAAGGTCAAAACGGATTGAGAAATATGAATACAAAACAAATGAGCTAAACGGGGCCTATTCATGCAGTTCGCACAGGCTAATCTGGGACGACACTTTTATGGTATTTTTCGTTAGTGAAAATCCAGTTTAGGCGGAAAGTGTCGTCGCTGACTGCACCGGCTTATCTGGGATGACACTTTTCTCACATGCATTAAACCCCCTTTTCCCCAGAACGAGGCTCATATTAAAAAGAAACTCCTGCCCGAGTTACCTGCGTCTACAGAAGAAGACGAGCCCTACATGCAGTAAACCCCTTTTTCCCAGAGCATGAAAACTCCTACCCGCGTTACCGGGGTCAGCTTTTTATAGAAACTCCTCCCACGTAACCGGGGTCAGCTAGTTATAGAAAACTCCTCCCCGAGTTACCTGCTTCTGAAGAAGTAGACGAGTCCCACATGCATTAAACCCCTTTTTCCCAGAGCAAGAAAACTTCTCCCGCGTTACCGGGGTAAGCTATTTATAGAAACTCCTTAAGCGTAACCGGGATAGCTATTTATAGAAAACTCCTCCTCGAGTTACCTGCTTCTGCAGAAGTAGACGAGTCCCACGAGGATAATGGCGGCGAACACGGCGCAGACGACGGCCAGGATGATGATCTGCGTCTGCTGCAGTTTGTCTGTCTCTGTCTTGGTCATCGGCACCGCTACGCAGTCAGACGCTGGGTGGAAATAAGTTTTCGCTTTATGAATATGTACACCAAATAGTTTTTTGACGGATTGCCACAACTTTGGGAAAAAAAAACGACAACATGTTATCTGTATGTACATACAACGCCCACGGCCTCTTCAATTTTTGGCCTTTTTTAATCCGAATGAGCAACGCTTCATGTACGCTTGGAAGTTTCATTTATATAAGTATAGTTCATCTGCTATGTTAACTTGACAATAATTTTAATTTATCAGTAAAGGCGAAAAGTGTCGTCCCAGATTAGCCTGTACGAACTGCACATTCTATTCGGAGACGACACTTTACGCACATGCATTAAACCCAGTTTGCCAGAACGCAGCTCATGTGTTAACCGTGCGGACAGCACATGCTAATCTGGGACGACACTTTACGTACATGCATTAAGCCCAGTTTTCACAGAACGCATTTGTGTACCTTGACTCTGAGTCCACTGTCGGTTGTTGACATCCGCTCGGCAGATCTGACATTGGTCCCCGTGCTTGCCGGCGCCTTCTTCCACGCACAGGCCGTCGATGAGACAGTTGGCGTCCTGAAATGGGGGCACCATGACTTCAGTGCATGTGGTGTTAAAGATTTCAGTTTAAACATTTTTATTTCATCTCGACTACAATGAACGCCTTATATAGAATATGGACAGTTGTGGGTGCGTTTCCATGGTAGAACCAGTACTTGTTGTTTATGGACATATCTTGAGAACGCACCAGGTGTGGGTATTGAACCCGGGTTCTGTCGGTCGCAAAGCGGCCACCATATCAATGGTGTTACAATGTTGTCTGGCCTTAAATTCAATCATGGTATCAAACTTGGTGGTCTTTTAGTCATACCCAGATAGGACTAAAGAAACGTCAGAAATATTATCAGGAGGGAAATTCTTGTTTACATTCACTAGTCTTTTATTTAGGACCAAGTGGGATATTAAATACAGGACAAACATACAACATTAAAAAATATTATAGCTGTAATCACCGTATTTGAACAGTCGATGACGTAAAGCATTATGGCCAAACGGGCGAACTTCACTCTTAGTTCAGAATTCAAATGAAATTTCTAACATTTAATCAAGGTGCCTTAAAACATGTTATCAATGATGTTCAATCGATACTATGATTAACAAACAGATGTATTTTGCACCGTCACACTCACCTTTCTAACGCACGTGGTCGTAAACAACGTATCGTTTTGTGTCGTACAGTCATGACAGAGGGCGCTATACACCACGTGCACTGACGTAGTGAGGCTCGGGTTAAGTCCGTTGTTGCTGACGGAAATCCGGGCGCTCCTGGCGACCGGAAGTATACACATCACTTCGTTGAGGCTCACGTAGACGGCGACCGGAACCTTGCCTCGCACGCCGGTGGGTGTTATGACGTTGGAGACCTGAACAGACGATATGAAGTAATTACACGTTGAGCTTTACGGTCGTCATTTACAGAAAAAAAATCAACTGTGCGAATTAATAACTAGTGTTGTAATATGTGCTTCCACAGTAGATAAAGACATTTAGCGAAATAAGAACGTAGCACCACTATGTGGTTCCACAATAGATAGAGAAAACAGCAGACACAGATATTTTGTGAAATAACAACGCTCCGCACAGGCGTATTTGGTACGACACTTTAAGCACATGCATTAAGCCCAGTTTTCACAGAACGAGGTCGATTGATAACGTGTATGAGGTCCAATAGTCCTTAGTACACCAATCGTTTACAAAAAAAAAGTTAATAAGGTTCAACCATTAATAAAATGTCAATAAGATCTAAATAGATACCTACCTCGACGTATTCATAATGACACGTGATCTTTTCGGACTGGACAAAGTTGAGGCCGAATATTCTCGCCGCCATGCAGTCCTGCGTCCGCGACATGTCGCATAGCAACGGCACGATGGACACGGTTGGGACAGTGTCGCTCGAGATATCGCAACTGACCCCCGAGTGACCATCGTCGCATTTGCAGGTACCTACCCGGTGGGAATAAAATAAATGTACTATTATGAGTTATCCAAACAATGACTTAAACACGAATGTCGTCTGCACTGAACCAAATCTGCGACTTTACAATGATAATATTTTTGGTAGTTTCTTTGCGTAAAATTCGAATATTCGAATATGAGTTTTGGATTCGAATATTCGACCAATTTTTGAATATTCGAATATTCTGATATTCTTTCCCGAATTATAACGACTTGGATGACTGCATGTCACGCACATTATTGAGACTTAACATATTATTACTGGATAGTTGAAATTGCACACTGTTACATGATAATCACTGTCTTTTTTTAAATAACAAACACCAACACTATCGTTGCTAAGCTACAAAATAATTAAAAAAAAAGAATTTCGTTCCTTTGCGTATTGTATTTCTATAGGTAATTTGGACTACCTTCATGTTAACAAGCATTAATACACATATTTTTTTTCTGGGGTTTCATTTTCCAAATATTTACCACAGGCTAACGTATAGCGTGATATACGCGTCGACCTTACTTACCATCCACACATTTCCCGTGAGCGCCGCACGGCTCAATACAAGCGTCGTTCAAAACGTCATCGAGGTTGACGTCAACGGGAATAACCGGGAGACCCGGAACAGACGTATTCGTGTTTCCACTGTCGTTTAGCGCCTGGTGCGCCTGGATGACCCGGATATTATCGACACACTCAACGGAGATGTCCCTCAAAGCGTCCGCAGAGAAATTGAAGTTTCCGGTTTCCTAAGAAAAACAATAATATATAATTACTTTCATGACACACGTTTTTATGGAATATTTATTTCAAAGCAGGTCTCTTCTTAACCAAAATCCAGTGAAAGCGGAAAGTTTTGTCCCTAATTAGCCCGTGTGAACTGCAAAGGCATATCTGGAATGACACCTAACGCTTATGCATTAAGGCCAGTTTTCCCAGAACGGGGCTCAAATGTTCGTCTAAATCATTACCTCGTAGTCATGGGCACAATTCTCGAACTGCTGTGTGAGGTTGCCGCTTATGACTGGCATACAGGACTGCGTCATCTTGCTTTTAAGAATGTGGGATGTGCACTCCTCCAATGCTTTTTCGTGACTTAACTTGTTTTCATCCTGAAAATAAAATCCGTCCGTTAAAATGCATATACGTGCTGCTCTTTAAACAGTTTTAGTTATGCAATTATGTACGTATCATTTCCTAAATGTTTGAATTAATTGCGCTCATCAAATGCCTTCAACATTCTTTATTATAATCCGCAATCTCCTCCTAACCATGATACTAATCATCAGCATCAACATCTGCATCAGCATCAGCATCATCATAAGCATCAGCATCATCAGCATCATCATTATCATCCTTATCATTATCATCATCATCATCGCCACCACAACCACCATCACGATCGCCACCCTTATTATACCTCGGGTATATCCACGTTTTCAAAGATTTCCGGTTGCGCCTGTCGTCTGGTGCGGACAACGAGCACAGGAAGTTTCGACTGCTGAACGAGAGCTGTCGTGATGTCGTCCGCTAAAATGTGCAAGCGCATGCACTTAATACTCAAGAATTAACTTTATCTTGATGCAAATATTCACCGATTATTTTATAAGCGTTCTTGATTTTGACAGAATAGTTTTCTTCTTCTTGTTGTTTAAAGACGGACACAAGAGCGTTAATTTCTTTAATTGTTATAAAGAACGTTTATACGAGAACAAATGTCGAACAATATCATAATGTAAAAAAACCATTGACACCACCAGTATTTCTGGGTCAATATATTTCTTCTGGTTCAAACGCCAGGCGCACTTACATGATGTCGTACACTTGATGATGCCATATCCGGCGGAGCACATTGTATCCTTGTCCTTAATGCAGCTACAGTAGGTTGTCGTGGTCACACCATGGGAGGAGGCGCTTACGCCATAGAAAAAGTTATGCTGCCCTGTCACTCTGCGAACAAACACGCCCACTACTTAATGCAGGAATATGAGCCTCGCTTAGGGAAAACCGGGCTTAATGCATGTGCGGTAAGTTTTTATTACCGATAGTCTGTGCACAAATCATGGTAAGGCGGAAAGTGACGTCTCTGATTATTCTGGACATATATTAAATCCCGTTTTCCCAGACCAAGGCTCCTATACATCGTTTCGTAATTATCTTCCAGAAACCCTACCAACTCATTGCCCCTGAAATGTGTGCCAAGCCGCTAAATTCCTATGCCATCGATACATGAAATGACTGAAAGAACAAATGTGCGCAACTGTGGTCGAACTCTCGCTAAATATCTCTGTTAGAATGTTTGATATGATATTGGACTGACAGATACTTGTGATGCAATGTGTTAAGCACAAAACATGCGTGAATTTCTAAGTGGTTAATACATGTTTGTATACTAATGTCATCTTATATTCTGTATTTTTATATTCAGTTTTTATACGATTTAAATATTCATACTTTATCGATTCTATTGGAACGCCCAATATATTGAGTTTCTTAACCAGACAAAGTGCGTCTTTAATGAGTATATTAAAGGATCTTATACGAAAACGATTGAGTATTTTTGTTAAACAATTATTTATTTGTGTAAGTAGATAAACTTATTCACGTACTGCCAGTTTGTAGCGAACGTGTTGGCATTCGGTGTCAGGTCGTTTCTTCCATTGCCATCGAAACTGCCACACAACCCTGAAATGTAATACATTTGTACATGTAACAAACGGTAACACAACGTACAAGTCACAAAAAACTGATTTCGAACATTGCTAAGCATAAAGCGACCCACAATTAACAATTAATCCAGAGCGGAGGCAACAATTTGTCTCAACACAAACCACGAGTCATTATCATCCATCACACTCGCACAATCAAAACACGCCCGCGCCAATCATAGTAACAACCCTCATATCCTGCCAATCGGCAAGTGTAACTCGTAATGTGTCGCTTTAATTGAAACACCAACAACGCCCACTCATCAGCCACGCCCATTCACTCTTATGCACTAGTCACGTCCAGAGCAATCCAGGTATACTCACCCTTAGTATTGTGTATGGGAAGGGTCGTCATATAATGTTGTTAAAACTTGTGACCCAACACTTTTGCTTTTTTTTCTTTACATTCGATAACATCTATTCGTAGTATATCTACTATATGCAGTATGCACCATATGTATATTTGTATGAATGTATGTATGAAAAAAAAAATGCCCGCGCCAATCATAGTAACAACCCTCATATCCTGCCGATCGGCAAGTGTCGCTCAATCAAACCACGCCCACATTCGCCCAGGTATACCTACTCTCAGTGTTGTGCCAACTAATCAAACCACGCCCACATTCGCCCAAGTATACATACCCTCAGTGTTGTGCCAACTCATCATACCACGCCCACATTCGCCCAGGTATACCCAACCCTAAGTGTTGTGCCAACTAATCAAACCACGACCACATTCGCCAAGGTATACCTATCCTCAGTGTGGTGCCAACTAATCAAACCACCCCCACATTCGCCCAGGTATACATACCCTCAGTGTTGTGCCAACTAATCAAACCACGCCCACATTCGCCCAGGTATACCTACCCTTAGAGTTGTGCCAATCAATCAAACCACGCCCACATTCGCCAAGGTATACCCGCCCTCAGTGTTGTGTCAATCAATCAAACTACGCCCATATTCGCCCAGGTATACCCATTGTCAGTGTTGTGCCAATCAATCAAACCACGCCCACATTCGCCAATGTATACCAACCCTCAGTGTTGTATCAATCAATCAAATCACGCCCACATTCGCCAAGGTATACAAACCCTCAGTGTTGTGCCAATCAAACAAACCACTCCCACATTCGCCCAGGTATACCTACCCTCAGTGTTGTGCCAATCAATCAAACCACGCCCACATCCGCCCAGGTATACCCACCCTCAGTGTTGTGCCAATTAATCAAACAACGCCCACATTCACCAAGGTATACCAACCCTCAGTGTTGTGTCAATCAATCAAACCACGCCCACTATCATCAATGTATACCCACTCTCAGTGTTGTACCAATCAATTAAACCACGCCCACATTCGCCCAGGTATACCTACCCTCAGTGTTGTGCCAATCGAGCGTAGAGGCGGTAATCCAGATGTTGATGAAAGGTTTCCAGCTCTGTTCTACCTTGATGATCATGCCTGTAGGGAGCTCGATCTGAAAACGGACACATTGTCAACACTAGTACTTGCACTAATAACCTATATATTATCCTTCAAGAACCATAACATATTTTGAGCGAACGTTCTATTATTCTTCAAGAACCATTACATACCTGAGCGAACGTTCTATTATCATTCAAGAACCATAACATATTTGAGCGAACGTTATATTATTCTTCAAGAACCATAACATACTTGAGCGAACGTTCTATTATCCTTCAAGAACCATAACATACTTGAGCGAACGTTCTATTATTCTTCAAGAACCATAACATACTTAGGCGAACGTTCTATTATTCTTCAAGAACCATAACATATTGTGAGAGAACGTTCTATTATCATTCAAGAACCATAACATATTGTGAGCGAACGTTCTATTATTCTTCAAGAACCATAACATATTGTGAGCGAACGTTCTATTATCCTTCAAGAACCATAACATATTGTGAGCGAACGTTCTATTATACTTCAAAAACCATTACATATTGTGAGCGAACGTGCGTTCCAACGACGATTTTGGACGTTTATTTAATAAGTGTTTCGTTTTGTTATGTTTGATTTTTCACCGACTCAAACAGTATTTCATCGACCAAATATGCCGAAATCGTCTTTGTGAAGAATGTTAAATTACTGCGGCAATTAATGATGTGAAAGTATTAGACAAAAATGGATTATTTTTCAAATAAATGGAATACTTGTTGAACTATAATTGTTCTTAAGCTTATAGACCACGGCATTGGAGTTCTTATTAGCAGGAATACAATCTAAACAAGGACGATACTTTCCACCTTGACTTGATTTTGGTGAAGTAGAGATTTCCTATAAACGTAAAACTAAACAAAAGCGGAAAGTGTCGTCACTGATTAGCATGTGAGGACTATACTATGTAATCCTGAGCGACACTTTACGCAGATGCATTAAACCCCGTTTTCCCAGAACGAGGCTCAAACACTCGGCGAACCTCGTATCGTTGTCCACAGCCGTATCTTCGGACATAAGTGCCCGGTGTTAACTCGCCGTTCTTATACATCTGAATGGTCATCGGGGTCTGGGCCAGATCGCCATTCCCGTTGCCATTGGAACCGAACAGCTGCTGCAGAACGAGGCCGATTCCGTGACCTTGACCCGGATGTGAACCCGTGGTCGTCTGACATCCGGTTATCGTGATGACGTCATCTCCGGATTTCACAGAGACTGCGCAGTTGCAGGTTGCTTGTGAATTTTTGCTACACTTGTGGTACATTGCCCTGACCTGATTTCAAGGATGAAAATATTGTAATATAAATGAGGATCTGCATAAGCATTGATGTTTTTATACATGCCCAAAGACTCGCACTTTATTGTCAGCGTTTAATTGGCGATTTGGGCTTCAAAAAATATATATACACAATACGTGCATTTTATATTGTTAAAAAACGACCAATATACATACATGTACATGTAACTCTAAATTTTGAATTCAAAATTAAGTTCAATTATGTCCGGTATATAATATAGTGTAGCCGTTTTGTTACAGTAGACACGTTTTAATTGGCCAGAAAAATGTACAATCACTTAAAATACAATTACTGCTTATATAATAAGTATTTGGATTTCATTATAATTGAAACAAAAACAAACATGCTTTTACCATGTTTCTTGGTGCACACGTAGTTTCTGATATTTTTTTCGCATCTCTTTATAATGCAGTAAAATTGAACATTTATTTGTAAATGCCCATTATACAATTTTGTGATTTATTAAAAATATACCTCAAACGGGAGAGTGGTGTGACGATACAGGATAAATTCGCCTTCCTTGTGCATGTTGTATGCACTGAAAAAAAGACGTAAATAATTGTGTAATATACAAATACGTGTTTCAAACCTGCCGTCCACAGCAGTTTACGTTGACATTTGTATTAATGAACTAAACACGGCATGTCGACCGTATTGCACCAAAGCATATGAACTCATCATTGTGCTTAGTGTTGATAACTAGAGATAAAAAAAAATGTGTGAAACAGGCTGGCTTAGGCGAGAGGCATATGTACCACGTCATGTACCAAGCGCTTCTCTAACCGCGCAGCCTACAGCCCAATTCTACGTGCAGGGCCGTAGCATGCAAGGTGGTCTGTAGCGCCTTATTTAGCCTTGTACCGGCATTTCTGGGCTTTATGCATGTGCTTGAAGTGTCGTCCCATATTAGCCTTTTCAGTCCGCAGAGGCTAATCAGGGACAACACTTTCTGTCTACATATTGTTTCGTTTAGAAGAAACTTCCTTTAAACAAACAAATTCATTGAAGCAAAAAGTGTCGTCCCTGATAAGCCTGTGCGGACTGCAAAGGCTTATCTGGGACGACACTTCACGCACATGTATTTCCCAGTTTTTCCCAGAACGTGACTCCTGGTTTGTTATGCTAAGCTACGTTTCATGCAAGTGCGAGTGTACTTACGTGCCGTCGAAGGTGGTCATGTGTGGGTCATTGACAGACTTGCACTGAGAAGGACTGTGGTCGTTATCTTTCACGAGCACCTGGAAAAGGCAAAAAATACATTCACACATGTATACACAAATAAATCGTAACTTAAAAGTGTCGTAATATTTTTTGTAAGACAATGTCCATATATATATAGTGTAAAATGATTTTTATTCGACGGCATGAACTTGTTAAAAAAACACTTTTACGAGAACATGTACATTCGTGAATTTCTGATTTTGGAAAAAGATAGGAGTTTGCGTCAAAAGGTCATTTCACGATGTGTTTGTGATATATTCGTGGATTGGTCAACCAACGAAATCAACGAAACTTAATGTAAAAGAATAATACTTATTTTACAATATTGGTTGCTCATAGAAATAAAGAAACTCTTAATAATTGTGTTTTGTTCATTTTCAAATTTACTTATTTTCGTTTTATAATAATATATAAATCATGATAAATTAGTGCAGTCTAACCGGAATGGCGGTAACGGTTATCGATTGGCTGGGCCGCACTGTGATCTGTGCGTTTATTGGCTGGTTGTACACATGCGCAGTGATGCCAAGATCGATCCTATGGTCGCCATCTCTAATTAGGTCGATTGTGGCCTTGACCTCGACCTTGTTGACCTGATTCCAATTTGCCATCGTGAGAGCGAAGCCGCAGATGGGCTTGTTGGAGTTCGGTGGAATGGTACTGCCTATTGTAAAAGAGTGAATTTTAAACCTTTGATTGGTGTTTGGTAAAGTTGAAATAGAAAGCAATACAGTTCATTATACATTCACTAGGCATTATGTCAATGGGTGTACAGTGATAACAAATAAATACCATGCAATGGTCAATAGCATACCGGTTTGAGTTACACGTATGCGAAAATTAACATAGTTTCATTAAAAAACATGTGTGTTCACAGTATAATAATTTTATTAATTTATCATGATCGCTAGTAACATAATAAACAGTTCTAAAATACTTTCACAACTTATAGAGTTTGTTTCAGTTAACATACATTGTAATTTTTCTATGCATACTTTCTTCTGACAAAATAATTACATGTATATGTATGTACACAAACAATATATAGCTCAAACTCGTTTTATTTACAGAGAAATAATTTAAGCGTGTTTTCATTTGTTATTTATTGTATTATTATATCATTCTTTTGTTTTTTATCAACGACACTTTTTTCCATATTGAATTTTGGTCTGCGAATCGGAGAAACTAAAATTCAGCAAAATCTGACCTTGTAAACTCACCACTTTGACATTGTGAACTCACCAATCAAAGCCTGCGAGTAGTATTTCCCCTCACACTTCATGAAGTTCCGGAACATTTCGAAGATGCCCACGATGTGAACTTGACACTGTCCCTTGCACCCGTCACAGCAATAGAACGGAGGCGGGGCGGTGGAATTGACGGTGAGGTACTCGCTGGAGTTGCCCTCGATCACCAACAATTGGTTGGGTGTAACCTGCAAGAAACGTATTATATGGGAACCTCATCGCAGAGACTTGTAGAAAATAACACGGATTGTAATAACATACAAAAAAATATGTATGAGCCGCGCTGTGGGAGTCCGCACAAATCAATATGGGACGATACTTTACGCAAATGCATTAAGCCAGGTTTTCCCACAGGAGAGAAGCCCATATTTTTTTTTTTTATATATATGCTATAATAGAGATAGTCTCTATTTGAGCATAAATATAAAAAATATGGGCTTGGGTTTTCCCAGAACAAGGATCATATATTTAAACAATGAGTGAACCAATTTAAAAAGTATGATCTCACAGTTATCAGCGGTGTAAACACGTTGCTGATGAAGGTCAGGGTCGTGATGGCACTTCCGGTGAAGCTCGCCGTCACGGTACACTGAATCTGTGGAAACAATCAAATATTAACTAAATAATCATCGCACTTTTGTTGTGCATCGGCAAATCAGCAATGCGTTCGAGTTTCGTTGGAAAGGAATATAAATAAAAGTTGGCTGATTAAAATGATAATGCTTTGACATTTCTAATTGGACTTTCGTAAACCCACTTTACAAGTTTTTTTGAACGATTTTATTCGAGGGGTTCGGGGTGGGGGTAGCAACCAGTTAATGTCAAACCTCAACAGACACTTGATCAAAAGTTATATACACATTCAACGCACATACTCAGAATTTCCTAACTTGATATTTTAAACTAAAACGTCACTTGATCAAAAGTAAATTAAAAATACAAGTATATTACTTTAACATGACGTGTATTTGACCTTTTTCGCGTTCAGGTAATTTCACTTACAGACGTTAAAATTCAAAAATACACACAACACGTACTGCAATTTCAGAACACTCTGCGCCTTAAATGAATTCTGAAGACTATTAAAGTTCGGATACCTTCAAATTCGGATGCTATAGTCAGATGTTGTACATTTGTGTGTGTGAATAAAACAAAGAACTCTTCGACCACGATCCGAGGTAGATTAAAAATCCGTATATTTTTTTTTATAAATAATTGTTAAGAAAATACATGAAACATGGCTTCCTTAATAAATAAAAAATAGCCTTTAATTTGTACTGTGTCAGCACGTCACGTGTTTTACCTTTTTCGCGTACAGGTGCAAGTTCACCTCAGATACGAGCCACATTACGACGCCAGTGTCGCCGGGAACCACCTTAGAGAGGACGGACTTCCCGTCCACGAGCAACTCCGCCTTGATCTGAACACCCGTTTGCGCGGAACCAGTAAACGTGCAGGCCAGGAACACCAGACTTCCGGTAACGTGCACCTGAATAAGAAGAGGTAAACAATGATTGTCGATTAGGTCGGTAAGGCACTGTCAAAATGAGCCTCGTTCTGGGAAAACATGTCTTAATTGATGTGTGTCATCTCAGATTAGCCAGTGAAATCTGCACATGCTAATCAGGGTCAACACTTTCCGCATAGCTGGATTTTTTTTTAGGTGGGACATCCTTTAATCGAAAAATAGCATAACAGAGGAAAGTGTCGACCCTGATAAGCCTGTGCAGAAGGATTAGACTTAAGGCACACATATATATATTACCCCGTACATGTATATCCAGAACTAGGTTCATATTTTGCGTTCTAGGACTGGTAGGATTGATAGGAAAATCGAAAACGCTTTAGATAATGAGAATTATTTGAATAGGAAAGTGTATAACAACATGAATAAACCTATTACGAAATTATGTGAACGTGTGTGCTTTAAATCATATTTGTACAAAAAAGTGTGCTAAAGAAGGATCCCGGTAAGATCAGGATATGAGCCGCGCCCTGGAAAAACGGGACTTAATGCATGTGCGTAAAGTGTCGTCCAAGATTAGCCTTTGCAGTCCAGCTCATCGGGGGCGACACTTTCCGCTTTTATTGTATTTTCCCGTTTGAAGGAATCTCTTCCAAACGAAAATCCAGTGTCGTCGATGACTATCCGGTACATTGAACAGTGTATATTGTTCATAAAACCGTTATCATTTTAAGCTTCTAAAATCGGTCGTAACTAAAGTTTGTCGTTAGATCTTTTATAAGACTGGGCCCCGAATCAAACCTGAATGGTAGGCGTAGTCTGATAGTTTGGTACTTGACTTCGCGTCGTGGTCGGCAAAGTGGTCGTGGTCGTAGTTGTCGTAGGCGTGGTTGTAGGCGTGGTTGTAGGTGTGGTCGTCGGTCTCGGAGTCGTCGGCGTGGTGGTTGGGGTGGTGGGAACTGGCGTGGTCGGCGGCTTGGAAGCGGAAGTGCTGGTTGTGGTGAGGTCACCTTTGTTGGAAAGGAAGCGTACATATGTTTAAGGTAGAAACAGAAACAAGCTGAGTAACTGTACAATGTATTTCAAATGTAACCAGTTTGTAACATAAAGTGACTTAAACATATTATCGAACCCTTACTTAATCCCAAATGGAACATTATTTACTTGTAAAAAGTATAAAATCATTATGCGAAACATATATTTGTATAGTAAACTATATTTTTTATCGAAACTGTGATTAAGTCCGTTAAAATGTTCATAGTAATCTTTGTTTGTTCTTTCATTCACATATGTTTCAACCCAATACGGATTTTCTTCGAGCGTAATTTAATTTTCGCGAAAATTCCTACACTTCCAAAAAGTTCCATCACGCACCTATGCTGATGCATCCGGCGGGGCACTGCTGCGGGCTGGTATATCCGGTCATAACGGAAGTGACGGTCGGTTTGGTGGTGGTCACGGCGACTGTTGTTGACGTTGGTGTTGTTGGTGGTGGTCTGGTTGTTTTTGGCGGCTCTAAAATAATATTAACATTATAACGCTACCATATGCTTTCAAAAAACGTTAGCACATAGATTCATAATTCTTACGGAACCAAAAGGGAGCGAACGTGAAGACAGTATAATTTAAACAAATTCTGTACATACAATTTTATCATAAGAGTAAGTATTTAAATGCATGTTGAGAGTCAGTATTTAAATGTATGTTGTAGTTATGCCCTGTACAAGCTACCCTGAAATAGTTTGGCGGAGGTGTGGTTAGAATAGACAACATTTTATGCTTATCAAAAGAAATAAGTTCCAAAAAATTAAACTACAAATACAACACATATTCTCATAATATCAAAAGAAATAATTCCATAAACAATTATTGTCATACCTGTGGGCCTTAAAGGGGGCGGGCAGATTCCGGCGTCCACCAGTACCTGAATATGCGCGTACCAGAACGTGAACACCTGCAGCGTCAAATCGACGTTGACGTTGGTTGACGGCTGTTTACCGATGTAGATCGAGGTAGCGTTTACGTTGAACGTCGGGCGATGGGGCGCCGGCGTGTTGTTATGATCAATGAGCACGTTGTTGATGAATATCTCAATCCCCGTGCTGAAACTCCAGGATATCATGACCGTGTGGTTTTGCTGCGGATGCAGCTCATTGCGACCGACCGTCGCGTACCAGGACATGTTGTAGGTGGTCAGAACAAACTGGATCTTCCCGAAGAGGTACAAGATCGCGATGCCGACGCCGTCGGGCGTCTGTCCACCGCTTGTGAGGATGTACGTGTTTTCTTCGATCTTGTGAAACTGCATGGTGATCTGGAGAGTTAGCCCGAGGGTGGGGCAGGCGGCCGGGTTGAGCAGACAGCTGCCCGGATGTGCGGTGATCTCCACGTACGACCCGGTCGTGTTTAAGTGCACGCCCACGTTCTGTACGGGCTGCGTGCCGTGCACGGTAAGGTTGTAGTCGACGCCGATGACAAAGTTGTTGGTGATGTTGAGCAGGCTCCAGCTGTAGCTCGGTATCGGCGCCGGCGTCGGAGGGGCCGGCGTTGTTGTTGTTGTTGTTGTTTTTGTTGTAGTTGTTGTTGACGTCGTCGTGGATGCTACGGGCGCTGCAAGTACATCTTGATTACGGAATGTTAAAAAATGTAAGTACATACCATACAGTATCGCATAACAACGAATAATTAAAGGGGCCGTCCAACAGATAAAGCGTCGCACGACGCGAAACGATATTTTGGGAAACTACGAGGATTTCTTATATAGCTAAAAAATACTTCCGCTTCTAACATGAGCGTGGATGGTCGAGTGGTCTAAACCGGTAGCTTTTTACTCCAGGACTCCAGGCATCCAGGGGTAAGTGGTTCGAGCCCTGTTGAGGGTTACTTGTTTTCGTTTGTTTTAAATTGCATTCTTTTTTTTTTACTGTAGATTTTTAGTTCAAATGTTTAAATTTATCAATATAAAGCATTTAAAGCATTTAATGACAAGCTTCGAAACATGCCAAAATCTGTTGGACGGCCCCTTTAACATGCATCAATTTTAGAGCAATTAATGACAATTAAATGTTAAAAGTTTGTATGCTTTTATCATAATAATTTACAAGAAGAGGGTCGTCAAATACATATAATATGACCTATTTCAAAACTCGTTTACTAATTTCATACGGAACAACATTTCTGGGTGTCGCAGGCACATAGTACATCGTGAGTATCTCATAACACATGGTACTAGCTACTATCACCTTTGGTGGACACGGAACAAGAGTGCGACAAACATACATACCCGAACAGAACAATAAGAATTGACAAAAGAAGCAACTTTCATTAAAACGTCTGAAGTTTCTAAACCTCCGCCAATACAGATACACTTTGTAATTTAACCACAATAATTAAAATTCTCTTGCAAGAATATCCCAAACAATAACACAACTTTAAAAATGCACTGCTTCGAGACGATCACCTGAATTCGTTGGTAAATTCGTGTATTTTCATACCACCCCCCAAAAAACAAAACAAAAAAAAACAAAAAAAAAACAACAACAACAACAACAACAACAAACATTTGGCACACACGATTTGTAATATGAGCCTCATTTTGAGAAAACTGAGCGATATGAACGTGCATAAAGAGTCGTCCCAGATTAGCCTGTGCAGTCCACACAGGCTAACCAGGGACGACATATTCCGCCGTAACTGGATTTTCGCTAAGAAGATACTTACTTTAAACGAAAAATACCCTAAAAGCGGAAAGTGTCGTCCCTGATAAGCATGTGCAAACTACACAAGCTTATCAGGGATGACACTTTCCGCACATGCTTTTTCCCAGAACGCGGCTCATATATAATTAATTACGCTGCAAACAGACAATCACGAGGTTTAAATGCTTAAAACCTCTTGGCGGCGACCTCGTTAGACAAAATAAATAAATATGAACAACACCTGGTAACACCCCGATAGTGACCAACACCTCTCGGTGAATCGTCCACGTGAAAAGATCCCGGATGTTCATACAGGAAGTAGCGTCCTCTCCCGCCGTCCTCCCGATCAGAACGGCGTTCGTCTGCGCAACACCCGGTGACGGCGTCCACTGACTTTCATGAATCACCTGATAACCGTCTATGAGGACCGATATACCCTTGTTGCTGTCCCAGCTGATCTCAAACTTGTACCAGACGTTTAGCTTGAGGATTCCCGTCATATTATACTTCCCTGCCCAATGACGGCTTCCTTCTTTTACGCCGAAGATCAGAATATTGTTCTGTACATAGATAGCCATCCCCGAGCTTGCCGCACTGTCGCCGCCGCTCGACATTATATACGCCTTCTGTGACGCATTGAGCGCGGTAAATTCGAGCTCCAGTTTAAACGTGAACCCCTTTTGGCAGGTCGCCAAGTCCTGCATACACGGGATACCCGTGTTGGGCAACTCGACGTACTGGTGTTGCGTGCAGTTCAGATGCAGCGTCGTGTGGCTGTTGTTGTTTAGTTCCAGCACGGGTTTGTTGTGAAGCGTGAAGTTGAACGTTGGCGTGATGAGAACGTTACCGACGACGCTAAGGAACGTCATATTGTATTGCTCGAACGGTTTTGGCGTGGTTGTTGGTGGTTGCGGTGTTGTTGTTGTTTTTGTTGTTGTCGGTGTTGTTGTTGTCGTTGTCGTTGTAGCTGTCGTTGTTGGTTTTGCTGTGGTTGATACAGTGCTCGTCGTTGCTGAAGACAAAGCGTGCATATAATGTTTTATACTAGCTACATATATTAATTTGCACTAAGTAATTCCTTACACCTTTCATCCGATGCAGTATGTATAGCTATAGTAAATGTTCTTGATATACACGTACAATTTTACACATAGACGATTCAACCTATTTCCCATTTATAAACTGTCCGTCTACTTTTACATATACGCACGGACAATACATTTAGTATAAAACTATTCTACATTTAAATATAGATTACGTTATTATATGTTCCATCACCCATATATCAATGCCCCGAATAAAGCACAGACGAACACCGATAATTAATAAACATTTAATACATGGCCCGTCAACCAAACAGAACTTCAGATTGTAAAACAGCACAGTCATAAAGATAAATAATTTTTTTTCTTTTAATAATTTATTTAATGAAACCTTTAATGTTGCAATACGAAATTGAAATTGTTTCAATATCCAAAAAACACCTGTGGCGTAGCAAGTTTTGATCCCATGTTTCCGCTTCCTTTAGCAGTCACATTTGGTTTCAGGTATACATTCATATTTAGTTTGCAATCATACTATTCAGCACTGAATAAAAAGGCATGTTATCTAAAAAAAAATAGAGGTCGGACGTGTAGTGGATATCGTGTCCGCGATCTGAGAGTCCCGCGTTCGATCTCCACCCTATGCACGTTCTCAGGTTCAACGCAGGTTACCGGCTATATAGTGTCTCAATAAAAAGTCTTTCGACGCAATTGGGCTAAAATGAATATATAAAACTATAAGCCTTTTCTAGAGTATATGTAGACATAATATATATGACCTTCATATCCACTGTATACTTACATGCAGGGGATGTCATTGGTGCAGTTGTCGTATCTGGTCCTAAAATTTGAAGACCGTATTGCTCATTTAAAAATAAAATGGGATAAATGAAACCTATACAAATTGACAAACCGGAATTTAAATCCACGAACACCTTAAAAATGTAACATCTACTTTTGTTTAACATTTAATGACAATTTGAACAAAATATAAAGATGGTATTTGTGTCTTTTTTGCGTGATAAAGTATGATATCATCACTCACAATTCGAACATTTATGAACGGACGCAGTGATGATTTGAGCGTTATAACACCGGAAACGGCGGCTTTTCTGTTATCAGTGGGAAAAGTTTTTTAATCCTTTTTTTTAAATCTTAACACAGTGAGTGTCATTAGTATTTATATCATATTTCTTTACTTCACCACTTTGACTTAATTAATATGAATGTCTTATTCCAATCAATCCCCTGAAAATAAAGCAGTTCTGAAACAGATATCAATCACGACGATTACTATGGCGTGTCAAACGTTGCAAAATTCAAGGTTTCCATATATATAAATATATATAATATAAATATATTCATTTATGTTCGAGAATATATATATTCCCTTTTCGAACATATATATGAAAATATCGAACATAAATATCAAATTTTACAACACATATTTTTTGCCATACATATGTAGGATTTTACCACATATATATGACTTTATACAATATATAAATATATATATATATATATAAATGGAAATTTTGCAACGTTTGAGACGCAAAAGATTAATTTGACACTGACCTGGTCTAATACCGGCATTTACCAGCACAGTTCTATCAAAGGTCCAGGAAATGATCCCCGTGACCATCATGTTGACATTGACTGTGACCTGCCCGGGACTGCAGGCGATACAAAGGGGTAGAGTGGTGGATCCCCCGCTAGGGTTTGGTCTACCATTTGTCCCAAGGGAATGTCCGTTCACGAGTATCTCCACGCCCAAATGCGGGTTCCAGGTAATCTCGAAGTGCTGCCAGACGTTTAAAGCGGGCGCGTAGGTCACAACGAGCGTCCATGTGAACGTTGATGAACTGACGATATAGTACAGGTGGTTCTGGGAGTAATACAGCGCCACGCCCTTGTGACCGGGCAGGTTCCCGCCGCTGGACACAATGTACGTGTTTTCCGTAAGTAACGTGAACCTGACGTCAACGGCGAACGTGAAACCGGAAGTGCATAGGTCGATGTCGGTGATGCACGAGGCCGATGTGGCAGTGGTGTTCATCTGAATGTAGCTGTTTGTTCCCTGGATGACAAGAACCGGGTCCGGTTTGCCGGTAACCATAGTTATGTTGACGTTACCTTGAACGTTGAAGCTTATGGATGGTACGGCGGTGATTAGAACGTTGTTGGTGATGTTGACGAACGCGAGTTGAGTGGCCACGATCTGGGTTGCTGTGATAGGAGGAAGCCGGCACAATTATGAGAACATACACCGATGGCTATTTTCTTGACAATGTTTTAATTTTACACGAAGTTTTATATTATGTTCAAACAGAATGAAAAATAGGCAATCGGTGAAACATTAAATTACTAGTGTATATTATCTGAAATATATTAATAAGAAAACTAAAAATGCTAGTTTTTGTTTAAAACGGTGTTGAACACTGTTAAAGTGACAGTTCGCGGATATATATATATATATGGGCAGAGTCGTACGAAAACGTATTTTTTATTGATAATATTACTGAAAATCCGGTTGAAATCGGTTTAAAACAAACAATATAGCGATTTTTATTTTGGGGTTGAGTACGGTTAAGTACGAAAACGACCTAATTAATATTCATGATGCGACACGTTAATTCAAACCTCAACCTTCAAAATTGCGGATACTTGCGAATTTAGCGGAGAGAAAGTGAGAACAAATGCAAATACATCTGTTACAGACGGAAACTGAGTTGCAACGCTACGTTTTTGCTAAATCTATGTATTTATCATCCATATGCTAATAATGTTTAGCGAAAGATAAGTATAGATATAATTTGCATAACTTACGACGCTGCCATGATTTTCGCCTATTGCATGTATGTATGATCATTTAAATATTATTTTATCGATTCAAAACCGATTTTAACCAGGTTTTCGATGTCAACCTCGATAAAAAAATATTTCAATGAATTTATGTAAAGTTTATTTCTCGCTATACGATTAATATGCAAAACAACGATCTATTCCGCGAACTGACTCTTTAAAACGATTTACCTGCAGACACATATATACTAGAATAAGGAAAAACAGAAAATGAATCTAAATGCTGATAACCATGGATAAAAACGAGATCTTCAAAATGTGTAAAAAAAAACTCACAGAAGAGAAACATAACACATGTATAAAGGTTGGCAAACTCACGTATCTGGTCGCACTGCGTCCCGAAGTATCCTGTCGGACATTTGCAGACGTTCTGACCAATGCACGTGCCGTTGTTCTTGCACCAGTTGGCCGTGCACATCGCTTGTAATGGAAACGATACGATAATTTATCATGTTAGTGTATGGCTCTTAAAGATTTAATTTATGTGTGTCATGTCGATCTCAATGAAGCCAAGAGACATCAAAAGGGCACCTTAAGGGCTGAACAATAAGTATTCGAAATGACTTAAATGGTTGATCAATTAGTATTCAGAATGACCTAAAAGGATGATCAATTAGTTCAGTATGACATTAAGGGTCGATGAATTAGTGCTGTGTGACCTAACGGATTCACGTATAAGTGCAGTGTGACCTAAATAGTTGACCAATAAGTACTTTGAATAACCTACAGGTTTGAACATTCAGTATTCGGAATGACTGAAAGGTTTGACAAATTAGTACTAGGAATTACCTTAAGGGTTGACCAATTAGTGCCGTGCTACCGAAAGGGTCGATGTATAAGTACAGTGTGATCTAAAGGGTTGACCAATTAGTACGAAGTATTACCTAAAGGGTTCATTTATTAGTGCTGGATGACCTAAAAGGTTGATAAATTTTTGCCTTAATGGCCTAAAGGGTTTGCCAAGTATTGCTGAATGCTCTTAAGGGGTGAATGACATAAAGGGTTGACCAATTAGTACTCGGAATTACCTAAAGGGTTGACCAATAAGTGCAGTGTGACCTAAAGGGTCGATCGATTAGTGCAGTGTGACCTAACGGGTCGATTAATTTGACCAAAAGTGTGATAAATATGTTCAGTGAATTTCTTGCGTGCGAAACATGTTTTATATGTATTATATATTTGTATAAGTGTACCTGTCGGGTCACAGCCTTGAAGTTCCAGTTTGAAGCAAGCTCTAACTTCCTGACTCGTTGGAACTATCCTGATGGTGTCGGTCACTATCGAGGGGTTGGTGCTCACTATGAAGTTGTGAGTCCCATTTAGGGCCGGAATGTTCTGAAAGACAAACATGTAATGGAGAATGAAACAAAAAAAAGTTATAAGGATTTATGAAAGTATATACAAGAAAATAGAAAAAGACGGACAAACTCATCAAGCATAATTCTAGAATCAGTTGTTTGCAATTTTAAATTTTATGATGTGCCATTCACCTTTACGATTTTTTATGTTAAATGTTTCATTGAATTAATTCGATAGCTTCATTTTTCCATGTTAATTATTGATCTCTGTCCACAATATATAATGACAGCATTTTCATGAAATTTGGTGAAGATTGGACGACAACGTTTAGATCGGAAACGAAAGTGGTAATACGATAGATCGTCAGACAGACAACATTACATTAGCTAGAAAACTTAACCTGCAATTTTCGAGAGGAGAGGCAAAGGGCAAAACGAAAGCAGTGTTAATTATTTGGAACAAATACATTTAAATATATAAAATAATAAATAACAAAAATAAATACGTCGGCAAAAGTCCGCAGACTTCTCGTGGAGTCAACTGGTGCGATGTACTGAAGATTGAACTCTCGGATGAACATTCTTCCTGGATCAGTCTCATTTTTTTTTAGGTAGTTGAATTGAAACACACTGACAGCCATCGGCTTGTCTAGCGTGATTTGTACCCAGGACGAATTGTCGTTGGCGGCCGGACACCAGCCGTCTACCATGTATAAATAAATTACATTGTATAAAAAAGTAACTAAACACAGAGATTCTTCTTCAAACGAACATGTAGGTCATACCCGTTTAAGACACAATCCGAAATAAAATAAGTTAGAAGTTAATACATGTAATAATATTTTCAGGTATCAGGCAAGACTCACCTGTGCCGAGATTGTCTTTTGGATGGTTCGGGTCCTGTGACGAGACCAGAATGTTGGAGGCTGGGATACTGCCGTCCGCCAGACCCAGCGGCTGTGGCGAGCACTCTGAGGTCAAGTAATAGAACGGGAGTAGAATAAACAGCAGGATGTACATATCTTACCCTTGAACTAAGAATACTATATACACAAATATTCATCTTTCTACGTGTATTTTGGTGGATAATTACCATTGTCTATACTCACAAGAAAAAAGTGACCGATAATGATTTTATTTCTACTCAGGCGGTGGAAGTAGCACACGGCTATATAACTAAATAGATGCAATTCGAACTAGACAAATCGAACGGCGGATCGTACACTTCTTACTTAAGTGGCAAATCATCCATTAACCAGACATTTAGCTTTTTTAGTGTGTTTTTATATTTTATAACATTCGAAGCTTGTCAATACGAACATACGTTTCAATTCGCAGTTCTTCCCCTCCCATCCTTGACGGCATGCGCAAACACCTTCGTACTGACAAACACCGTTGTTCTGACAACCTCCCGGACACAGCTCTGCAAAAGTGTATAACTATGCATGAGCACCAACACATGATGAAGTGCGCCTACCGACCTGCTTCAGAAATCACAAGTCCATCGAAACCCGAACACAAACCGTGTTACTTGTTTTGTAGATTTTATCAAGGCATTTAATATAAACAACTTTGATAGTTTAGCATGAACAATAAGCATTTAATCATCTTTTTCTCAATGGGTCTTATGAACGTGAAGGAGTCATATTTAAGTGAAAGACTAAAAAACAGTTCCATATAAAGTTCTTGTTTCGAAGACTTGCATTCCTCAGGGATCATGTCTAAGTCCTGTACTATTAGTGTTTCACTTTTCTAAATAGCGTTGCATCACTTCGTCAAAGTGTATATTTAGCTGTTTATACGTTAATTTGCTTCTATAACTGTTATGGTCCTATTTTCAAGGATTTGATTAACCAGGTATATTAATATATTAAATATACGCACACAACGAATGGTATTTTTTTTTACTGAACGTAGTTTTCTAGATGAGAACAGAAATCAACTTTGATTTTAATTGCAAAACATTTTAATAAAGCACACACCATAAAGTCCATATAATGTAGTCATTCAATGAAAAGAAATTCGAATAAGCCATATACCAGAGAGTGGACACCCGATCAGTTCGAGTTTCAAACAGGCTTGCGGTCCTTGTTGTGACAAGATTTCAAACCTCAGCTGGGTGACAGCGATGCCTGTACTAAATCCCATCTGACTGGACGCTACAGTGGCATTCAGTTCCATAGTCTGCAAATGCATACATTAAAACTTATACCTCGTGATATATTACCCTTCAACGTTATGGCATATTTTAAGGGAATTTTTCACAGTTTATAAAAATAAGAATTTTTCAACTTTTTGTCACAGATTCAAGAAATAATTGAACAATGTACATCAGTGTGCGAAATAACACTTATCCGGCAGAATTATACTGAAAATACACTTTCGTTAACGAAAAAATCATCGTTAGAAATAGATAAAATTATAAAGCGTCTCAGACGCGAAACGATATAAAAATGTCGATTTCTTGAGTTATCGTTATATTTTGTAACAACACGTGAATAGTTATACAAAGTATAAAATAAATGGGAACATAATGTAGTCGTAAAGACTCAACGAGGACCCGAACATAAACTCTGAATTAAAAACATACACGCGTGAAGACGGATGGCTGAGTGGTTTCGGCGATTGGCTTTTAATCCATGGGTCAGTGGTTCGAGCCCTGGTGAGGTTAACTTTTTTCTCTCTTTTGTTTTCATTTTTGACTTTTATTCTTGTTTTCATAGTGTAGCTCTTAAGTTCTGATGTTTAAATTTATCAATTTAAAGCATTTAATGACAAACTTCAAAACATGCCAAAATCTGTGAACAAGTCCATTTAAATGATACAAGGTGGGAATAAGATATATTAAACTTGGAAAACGAAGTGAGGTACTATGACACACTTCTTACAATAAACGGTTTATTTGAGTGTAGGAACATAGTTAAGTCCAAACAACATACAGTATGGTGATTTTGCTAACGTTTAGTGGAAGCGGCTCATGAACACGTTGGCGCAAAATGAAAATAGTACTACAGATTTCCCATTATACAACGTGCATAAGCACACAGGTTAGTTAAGAAGCGACACTTGTGCACACGATGAGACAAGACTTACAAGCTGGCCGCCTGGAACAGGAAATTCCATGATCTGATTTCCGCCATTTGGGATGTTCTGCACGTGCACGCGTTTGGCGTAACTTGTTATGTTCACTTGATATATGATGATGCCCTTGATTCCGTATCCGTTCCGGAAGTGGACATCGAGTTGCGCTCCTAGCGCTCCGGTATTGGCACACCATCCCCCTTTTGAAAAAGGATAACGTGTTTGTATATGCCTTTACAGGTAAATGTAATAAACGAATATAAAATGAATAGGTTGTTCTCACGCACATATGATCGCCTTTTGTGGCGAATGACATAAATATGAAGTGATTTCCCTCAGATAGATCTATCCGCATTATGGTGCGCAGCTCAAAATAAATTGGGAGATAAATTCAAAAAGGTATACGCACTTTATTGCAAATTGGGTTTGTAAATCATTTTTATACCGGCTGATAAACATGCCAGTTCTTTGTAGTAGAAATAAAAATGATATTGAATGGGTTCAATGTTTAAGATGAAATACTTGTGTTTTACCTGCAAATACTTGAGACGCAGGGTGTGTCGGCGACTGCGAGGTGGCGTTAATGTCAGTCTGGAAGTTAAGGATTCCAGCAGACGATACTGGAGTTGAACAGACTGAAAATAGCAGACGACACTTGAGTTAAACAGCCTGAAAATAGCAGAAGGCACTTGAGTTGAACAGTCTGAAAATAGCAGACGACACTTGATTTGAATAGCCTGAAAATAGCAGACGACTCTTGAGTTAAACAGCCTGAAAATAGCAGTCGACAATTGAGTTGAACAGCCTGAAAATAGCAGACGACACTTGATTTGAACAGCCTGAAAATAGCAGACGACACTTGAGTTAAACAGCCTGAAAATAGAAGACGACACTTGAGTTGAAAAGCCTGAAACTAGCAGACGACACTTGAGTTGAACAGTCTGAGAATAGCAGACGACACTTGAGTTGAACAGCCTGATAAAGCAGATATTTGGGAAATGTGTATGCTTTTAGCTCAAGCAACTTACATTTGCGATGAACAACATAAACATAATCTTTTCGTATTTTGTTATTTTTTTTTATTCCATATAAGACATACAATGTATATATGCATATGATCACAAAACATCATGAAATCATGCAGCAGTAATATTCAAACATGTTATACAATATATGCTTATATATACTTTTTGACATTGTGGTTTCCTTTAGATTAATAAAAAAGAATAAAGATAAGTTGCATAAAGTGGGTAGAAAAACAAAACAAAACTGAACTTGTTAATGAAAGTTTAATGTGTTTCCATTTATGTTCAAATATGTGAAGTGTATCATTGCTGAGGGCTATTTCTTTTTCAATATGAATCTTAAGTTTTAAATAATTGATAAAACAGTTCATTGTAGGTGTTTGTTTTCTGTATTTCATGCTGAAAATGAAATATTTCATTAATATTATTATGTAGTTCACGGTGTTATTAACCTGTATAAACCTGGTATTTTGAAGGTATTTACTCATAGACTGATGTCTAAGAGAGATAGTTTAACATTTAATAAATGTTAATCGTCGCATCATTTTAGATTTGTACTGCAAACTCGCACATATTTGCAAAATGCGTAGGCATAATAAAGTTACCAATCATCTGTATCTTCATATTGTCAATAAACGGTTTTACGTGTAAATCCATTGGAAACCTATCATACTAAAAATTAATTCAATATGAACTGAACATTTTAGTTGACGTCTTCATTATAACTTAAGCGATGACTCCCATTTTTTAGAGTAGTTAATACCGGCTCTGGTCATTGGATAACTACAACAAAAAGACTGAACATGACAATGCAACTTGCGGGGAGATATTGTCAAGTCACACTCTATAAAAATTGCTTTAAGATAAACTTGTTTATCATCATCACTTAATACACGATTGACAGTCAGTTGGGGAGAAAACAATGTGTGCAATCTGCAGCATTACTATATCAGCAACCCACACCCGTTACTCAATGTCTGATAATTGTCCAGGTGTTACAACCGGAATGTTTATCAAACTTAAAGTGCACTTTGAACATACTTATGCGTTGGATAATATGAATTCCATGTCTGAGTGTGTTACACCCCGCAGTGAATACAAACAGTTTGATTGTTTAGCCCTAGTACGAGGACAATATTCAATTTATTTTAAATATTCAATTTATTTTAAAAAGGGCCATGGCAAACAGCGTAGACCCAGATGAGACGCCGCATGATGCGGCGTCAAATCAGGGTCTACGCTGTTTGCTTAAAGGAATTTCTGTGAGAAATATTCTAAATAAAGAAATAAATATACTAGACATCCCTAATTTTGGAAATAAATTTATCCAATTAAGAAGGATGGGAGAGTCCACTAGGCATAAATGGGTTAAACGGGCGTCAGTCGTCATGAAAATACGTGATGTATTGATAGCAAATACGCGTTACTTGTAATCACGTTCATTTATATTTAACTGGTGAACGGGTGTGCTATCTTTTAGAATTTTATAAAATATCCCCCAAGTAAACATAAATGGGATTCTTGGGGAGTCAAATTTTTCATTCAATTTATTTGTACGAAATATCAAAGCCAACACAATGACAGACAACTTAAACGCTGACAAAGTCGCTACCATTTCTTGTTTACATTCATACCCATTCAGCCCCTTATCTTCGGGTTCAATGACACTCACTTGTTAACGAGGCTCGTTAAAAGTGTTAAACGACGATCGGTATCTACGAATGCGTAACCCGGGAAACGCTTAATACCAAAATCTCTCCGTACATACAAGACGAATGGGCGCATAGATCACTATGTGCAGAACCAAAAAGAAAGGTCGCCCCAAAGCCGCTGAGGCTTCAAGATTTAGATAGCTTTCATGGCGTAAGTAATTTACACCCATTACTAAATAGGGCCACCCCGATTTTGAAAGAATGCTGTCACCGGCTTTAAGCCCTGCCTGATATTAATTTTTACTCCGTTTCGCACAATTACATAACGTTGCTACGCAGTTATGCTTATTTTCAACCTAAAGATACAATGATTAAATAATTGAGCCAATTTTGTTTTCTAAAACGCGTCAAAGTGTATCAGCAATTGTTTGTAACATTCTCGTACACGAGTAACTCTGGTGGTAAAAAATACAAAAAACGATTCGATATTTCTTTCGCTGAAAGAATGATCGTCTAAGAAGAAAAAAAAATCATTTTTATTTTAATAACGTATTTAATATTTGATAAATCCAAAATAAAGATCCTTTATATGCGATGTTTGGCGTATTCAATATAATATGGAAACAAATGCATGCATTTATGTCCATATGTCTTTTTTAAAAATGCTATACTGTTGTAGGATTGTCTTTAAGAACTGAAATCGAGAGAACTACTTTTTGATGTTTACGTTAAAATGCACGTCGAATCACTTCCCCGATATCCATGCGCATGCATGAAATCCATTTTGCATTCAAAAAGCACATATCGACCAAGAATTAGAAACAGCGAAAATAACAATTGCTTGTAATTTATGAATTGTGTTTTTGTAGAAAATAAACTAAATAAAGGTCCTTTCTGGTAAACAATTTTGCACACTATTTTCCTTTTGATGTCTTTACTTTGTTCCTAACAGTCTTTCAACGTGAACAGCGTTTTCATTTGCTATCGGGAGCGACAGAATACTGAATGCTATTTTGCGCATTTTATTAAAGTTGTAAATACTACTTTCGCAATGATCAATGTCGAGCAAATAAACAAATCTCCATTCAACATTTACCTGATATGATTTATTCCATTATTTTCGCATTTTCGGTCTTTATTACGAAAGTCAACAAAAGAAAAGGACGGAGAACAAAGATTAGAAACATCGAATGACGTCATGAAAATAAATAAAATGACGTCTTTAGAGTACGGATGTTTGCTAAATCGAAAAAGGCTGAAATGCTCATATGTAATTTCGATGGGGTTTAACGATCGCATAATACACATTTTTAGATCGACAATACACGTATATCGTCATTTTAGTTTGTTTTAGAAAAATACAGATGTGAAATTTAATGGGAAATATACTTCGAAAATGTGATCACATTCGGAAAAGAAAATCCGAGTATCCGCCAATACAGAGCAATAAATCGGGGTAAACACAAAATCCATAATGTATAATAATAATTAAGTACAAATAAAAAAATAAAAATAAAAACAGAAAAACAACAATAACAAGCCTAAAATCAACAACAAACATACACAAAACTTGACAAATAACTGCTTGAAAAAAAAGAAGGGTGAATATCCGACTCACGACATCGAGCTCGTAAGAACGAATCGTTTATTATAAGCCCACTTTGTATCTATTTGATAGGTCTTTTTTTATATTAAATTGACGAAATTACATGACGTGAGTGCAATATCCAACGTTTAGCACTATTCCGACATGAGCCAATACGTGTTCATATAAAATAACCGCGATTCTAAATGTAAGAATAGTATCAAATATATTTGATCTTAATTAAAATGTTTTAGCACGGAGCTTATATTGATCATCTAGAGTCCGTGGTTTTAGGCATGCGAATATATATAATTTATAACCTTTCTTCTTCGATATGACCTTATTTGAACCTAATTTATATCACCATCCAGAAAACCAATAAAATTGATGAATAAAAAAAACTGTAAACATATAAAATGCGCAAAATGGTAGTATTTATTTATTTATTTATTTATTCGCCACTCTTACGACAAAAAGGTCAGAAAATATACAGTATGATTTTAAATATGTTTGTCAATCATTATTCTTGTTTTTAATTTATTAATTACCGGTACACCTAATATTCAAACTTTAAAAACAATAATTTCATTACACAACTGTACAAAGACAAGTGGTCATGTACGCATCATTTTTTTGTAATCAAATATTTTTAATTAAGTAAATACTTTTGCAAAATAAAGACTTATTTCCAAAGCGATCGGCGAAATATTAAACGAATAATGCTTAAAAAATGTAACAAGATGATGCCGTTAATTCCGTAAGCGATTGGTGAAATATAAAACGAAGAATATTGCTACATAAAACGTACCATTTCCTCTAGCGAACGTCACCGCAACGTTCAATAAGAACAGGCGTAAAATAACACGCTGAAGTAACTGCATGACGTCTTTGTACGTGAAAAATGTTTGTTTTTGTTTCTCCGTTTTTCTTGTTTATTTATTTGAAAGCGTTTTTCTTTAGTTCGTATTGCACAATAAGTTGTTTAGGCGCACTTGCGAACGAAACGTAACACATAAACGGACGATCTTTATTCCGTCGCCTTTTGTTAGTAACCTCTGAAAAATTAATTAAAGTGTATTTATATATAAGATCAGCGCTCCTTCACTTACGGTCCACTTTTAATTTATAACTTTATAATGTTCTTAACCATTTTAAGATTTTTAATATATTACACGAGCCAAATTTAACAATATCAAACTTTCACTCCTGTAATCGATCAACTGTCTGGACCCAGTTTGGCCACTCGAGTGATCTCAAATCAAGTACACCCTTGTTTTAAATTATTGGTGATGTGTGACCTCAGTTTGATACCGCAACTTATCTCTGTGATTAGTTGTGGGCAGATACTAAATTTGATGACATCACTAACCATCAATATATCACCAACCTGGGTAGCGGGGTAACAGTGGGCGACGCCTTTACAGGTGCTCACAGGGGTTCGGTACATTTCAATGTATGACACAAGCAGAAATGTGGATTTGAGCGAAGGGTGGACGCATGATTGTCTAGGAAGCATGCCAGTACGGTGGTATTAAGTAGTGTTTAGCACGTTTAAAGTGCTTGGGAAATTATTAGTGATTCGGGTAAATAGTAATGGGAATAATAGAAAACGTGTTCGAAAGAAAAAATTGGCATCGGTCGTTTGTTTAACTTCCATTTGCCTATCCGTTGACTTGCTTGTTCATTCATAGTTTCTTTCATTAATGAACTATTTTTTTCATTCATTCATTCATTCATTCATTCATTCATTCATTCATTCATTCATTCATTCATGTATTCGTTCATTCATTCATCCATTCATTCATTCATTCATTCATTCATTCAATAATGTATTCATTCATTAATACATGCATGCATTGATTGATTTATTGGTTTATTGATTGATTGATTGATTAGTTGGTTGGTTGGTTGGTTGATTGACTGACTGATTGGTTGATTGATTCATTGAATGAATTATTCACTCATAAATCCATTTATTTCTTTTTAACGATCCTACATCCCCTGTGGAATTTTCGGATTAATTTTATTTATTAAAAATGTGTTTACTTTCCTGACGTAACTAACAATAAAAATGTTATCTCACGAATGCTAAGGACTTTTAAAGCACGCAAAAAACGATACAAGGGTTATTACAACATAGCTACGGTACTGAGTGAAATGCATGTTCAATAAATATTTGTAGACGCGTGGGTGTTGAATTATTCAAAGGTGGGTGCGGGATCCGTGCGTGCGTCCGACTGACGGTGTGTGCATGAATGTCGAAGTTATAAGGACTTTTCGAGACGAAGTAGCATTGCGCATTGCGCCTGACCTGACTGTGTCCAATTAAAAAACGCGTTATTTAACTTTTATTGAGAGAAAATTTTTAAATCAAAATCATATTACTGCTTTATGTTTATTATCTAACGCTGCTTTATTTTTATGTGGTGTTGAGCTGTAGTGTTTGGGTGACCGATTTATAAAATATGCTTCTAGAGATTGTCTAAACCCACTATATTAATCTCGTTTTGAGAAAACTGGACTAAATTAATGTGCTTAAAGTGTCGTCCCAGATTAGCCTGTGCAGTCCGCACAAACTAACCAGGTGCGACGCGTTCCGTCTAAATGGATTTTCGTTTAAACAAGACTTCATTTAAACGAAAAATTACATAAAAGCAGAAAGTCCGCACAGGCTTATCTGAGAGGACACTTTACGCACATAAATATAACCCAGTTTTTTCAGAACGAGGCTTATATATAATCCGTCACGTCGGTAAAGAAGCAAAGTGATTTAAGCGAACATTGGTCCCGCCGATTAAGGTCTCGTCGCTTGTGTGGAATACGATGGTTGAAAGTAAATTTTAAACGAGATTCCAATTTATATTTACTTTTTAGCACATATGAACGATTTTTTGTGTATTATAGGAATCGGTACATTTTTATCCAGGTGAGAATTTGTTAAATCTAATGTAAGTGTGAAGCGAGTGTGTCACAGCCACATAAGACAGATCACTTATTCATAAAGATAACGCGGTCTAGGGAGACTTATCCGAATATGGGGACAAGACGAGAATGTGCGGAGGCGTGCAAATAATGTTATCGCTGAAATTGATTTGATGGATCAATCTAAATGGTATGAATGTCCATGTGCGGGCTGGCATCAATGCCCTGAACGATTTGAAAACGCCTCGTTTTGGGAAAACGGGGCTTAATGCATGTGCGTACTACACAGGCTAATCTGGGACGACACTTTCTGCTTTTATTGTAATTTTCGTGCAACGGAAGTCTTTTCTTAGCGAATATCCTGTTTAGGCGGAAAGTGTCGTCCCTGATAAGCCTGTAAGGACTTCACATGCTTATCTGGAACGTCACATTACGCACAAGCATTTAACCCCGTTTTCCCAGAGCAGGGCCAAGATGTATCGATGCATGCGCAAAAAGTATACTTAATGTATTTGTATTTTAACCTTTTTTTAAGATCTACCAATAAACAAAGAGATACCAATATGTCCAAGATGTATCCATTAACAAAGATCAATTAACATAAATATATTGTTGTAATAATGCTAATAATTACTGAAACTATATAATATCGCATGCACGAATTGACAATCAAAGTAAAAATCAAAACTTCACTATACTTTGAACAATAAAATGGAAATAGTTAAGTTATTCAACTCAATCAACACTTATTTGTGGCGTGTTCTGAGAAAACTGGGCAAAATGCCTGTGCGTAAAGTGTCATCCCAGATTAGCCTGTGCAGTCCGCACAGGCTAATCAGGGATGACACTTTCCGCCTAAATTGGATTTTTGCTAAGAAGAGACTTCATTTAAACGAAAAATGTCATAAAAGCGGAAATTGTCGTCCCTGATTAGCCTGTGCGAACTGCACAGGCTAATCTGGGATGACAATTTACGCACAAGCATTTTGACCAGTTTTCTCAGAACACGCCACATTTCAGAACATGCCTGCGGTTAAAAACAATCAAGGAGTGATGTATTTATGTTTTATAATTTACATTTTAAATGACATGGTTTGATGTTTTTTTACTTCACTTGACTACACAAAATCTTCCAAGTCCGCTTGAGGCCGTGATATTATTTTTTATCTCCTAACTGCATTCCATGATGCGCATACATAATTGAGCCGCGTTCTATGAACACGGGGCTTTTTGCATGTGCTGACAGTGTCTTCAAAGATTAGCCTATGCAGTTTACACAGGTTAATCAGGGACGACACTTTCCGCATGTATGGTATTTGAAGGAATTATTTTCTTAGTGAAAATCCAGTTTAGGCGGAAAGTGTCGTCCCTGATCGGTCTGTACGGACAGCACAGTATAATCTGGGACGACAATTTACGCACATGCATTAGGCCCAGTTTTCCCAGAGCGAGGCTCATATAATTTATGATGTTATTGACATTTTATATACTCCAATTCTTTTTGTCCTCATATGAGTATCACTTTAATCTATTTACATGCTTTTAATTGTGGTTATTTATTGCGATGTGCTAAATGTAAGCCTACATAATAAACAAGGTATACATGCGTATTTTCAGTCCATACACTCTTGAAAACATCTTGTAATTTCAGTGTCACTATTCAGGCCATCATTGTAATTTTCATTATTTTATGCTGTTGAAGTATTTAATATACACAATTTAATATACTGTAAAATCATTTATATTTGTCGGCATGTAATTTCGTAGTTTTTTTTTCTTCAAAATATGACACTTTCGTGGACACGATTATTCGTTGATAGGATTTTTTTAATGATGAAATTACGTCGGCAATTTTTCGATGTGTTTGTGTTCAATTCGTGGACCGGTCAACCAACGAAATCAACAAAAGTTAATGTCCCACTAAAATTAATGATTTGACAGTATCAGTTACGTAAACTGGATATTCACTGTTTATTGATTCCCGATTGTTAGTTGATCGGAAACAGATGCCGAACTAAAAACAGGGAAATGACGTCATTAATATTACGTCATGGCCTTAGTCCTATGGGTCCATTGAGATTTTCGAACAAAATATGAAAGGAAATGTGTCAGTTGATCACTCTTAATATCAGGTCTAAGGCGACAATTTGTATATCTGCATGCATATCAGAATGGTTGACTTTTGTTATTTAGTAATGAGATAAACTATAATTGCTGAAAAAGCAATAATCGGGATTGAGTGTTGAGGACTGATTTCCTAAATATGACACTTGAACTTAAAGTATGACCCTGACCTTGGCACAGGTTCTTGTGTGCGACGCGCCGTTGTTTCAGGCTCATTTATTCCGCCAGCAATTTAGAAATCAACAATTGCTAGAAAATTGTTTTTCAGAAAAATAAATACCGCTGCTCATGCGACAGCAGTTGCAGCGTTGTAATAATACGGTCCGATTTTTTTAAAGGCGTGTACAAAAGAAAAGGAAACAGCAACTCGAAATACCCAAGTTTTTCTTCAAATTTTACTGTGATCGACCTAAGCGTAGTAAAATAAGGAAAAGAGGTATTTTGAGCGAAAAATCAATTCATATAAGAGATTAAGGAAATCAGCACCAGTGACAGGATTACATCATAACATTGTCAATATTTCTAGATACATTTTCAATGTACTTAAGATGAATTTACAAGCGGAATGCGTGTGAGAAATAAAAGTGCTCCACAATTTATGGGCATACCCAAAGTCACGAACGCCTCCATAATCACGTGCGTGCTTTGGAATCTGTAAATGTATTCCTTTAAAAGGAGTTTATATTTTTATTTATATATCTTTGTCCGGATCACAGTGTTTATTGATAGTTCTTTGTCCGGAGTACAGTGTTAATCGATAGATCTTTGTGTATATTAATAGATCTTTGTCCCGATCACAGTGTTTATTGATAGATCTTTGTCCCGATTAGAGTGTTTATTGATTTATCTTTTCCGGGTGACAGTGTCTATTGATAGATCTTTGTCCCGATCACAGTATTTATTGATAGATCTTTGTCCCGATCACAGTGTTTATTGATAGATATTTGTCCCATCGCAGTGTTTATTGATAGTTCTTTGTCCCGATAACAGTGTTTATTGATAGATCTTTGTTCCGATCACAGTGTTTATTGATATATATTTGTCCGGATCACAGTGTTTATTGATAGATCTTTGTCCCATCACAGTGTTTATTATTGATAGATCTTTTTCCAAATCACAATGTTTATTGATAGATCTTTGTCCGGATGACAGTGTTTATTGAAAGAGCTTTGTTCCGATCACAGTGTTTATTGATAGATCTTTGCCCCGATTAAGATCTTTGTCCCGATCACAGTGTTTATTGAAACATCTTTGTTCCATCACAGTGTTTATTGATAGATCGTTGTCCCGATCACAGTGTTTATTTAAATATATTTGTCCCATCACAGTGTTTATTGATAGATCTTTGTCCCGATGATTACAGTGTGTATTGAAAGATCTTTCTCCGGATCACAGTGTTTATTGAAAGATCTTTGTCTAATCTCAGTGTTTATTGATATATCTTTGTCCCATCATAGTGTTTATTATAATTGATAGATCTTTGTCCAAATCACAGTGTTTATTGATAGATCTTTGTCCCGAACACAGTGTTAATTGAAAGATCTTTGTCCAAATCAGTGTTTATTGAAAGATCTTTGTCCCATCACAGTGTTTATTTATAGATCTTTGTCCCGATCACAGTGTTTATTGAAAAATCTTTGTCCCATCACCGTGTTTATTGATAGATCTTTGTCCCGATCACAGTGTTTATTGAAAGATCTTTGTCCGGATCACAGTGTTTATTGATAGTTCTTTGCCCGATCACAGTGTTTATTGATAGATCTTTCTCCGGATCACAGTGTTTATTGAAAGATCAATGTCCGGATCACAGCGTTTATTGATAGTTCTTTGCCCAATCACAGTGTTTATTGATAGATCTTTGTCCCAATCACAGTGTTTATTTATAGATTTGTGTCCGGATCACAGTGTTTATAGATAGTTCTTTGCCCGATCATAGTGTTTATTGATAGATCTTTGTCCCAATCACAGTGTTTATTGATAGATCTCTGTCCGGATCACGGTGTTTATTGATAGATCTTTGTCCTAATCACAGTGTTTATTGAAAGTCTTTTGTCCCGATTACAGTGTTTATTGATAGATATTTGTCCCGAATCACAGTGTTAATTGATAGATCTTTGTCCGTATCACATTATTAATTGATAGACCTCTGTCCCAATTACAGTGTTTATTGATAGATCTTTGTCCGGATCACAGTGTTTGTTGATATATTTTTGTCCCTATCACAGTTTTTATTGATAGATTTTTGTCCCGATCACAGTTTTTATTAATAGATCTAGGTCCGGTTCACAGTGTTTATTGATATATCTTTGTCCGGATTACAGTGTTTATTGATAGATCTTTGTCCCAATCACAGTGTTTATTGATAGATCTTTGTCCGGATTACGGTGTTTATTGATAGATCTTTGTCCGGATCACAGTGTTTATTGATAGATCTTTGTCCGGATCACGGTGTTTATTGATAGATCTTTGTCCGGATCACAGTGTTTATTGATAGATCTTTGTCCGGATCACAGCTACAAACAACCATACAAATCAGGCATATCAAGAACTAATGAATTATTTTATAATCGTATGACTATTTTCGAGGGGATTCAGCTAGTAGATGTAAACACGATTATGATTGGTATTATGCGTTGCGTTTGAATATATTGATCACGTGATTAAAACAACTAGCGTGAACTTGGACTACCTTTCGGAGATCACTGGAAAAAAGCTGGCGTACACGGAGACTTCACAAATCTGCGCCCAAATCAATGCAGCGGTGTCTTCCTGGGCGGTATTAAACGACCGCAATCTAAAACAAATCCTTCCAGATCCAAAAAAAAGAGATAATAAATGAAAAATCAAATTTAACTTCAATGTACAAAAAAAATGTCATTTTATAAATGGTTTACAGGTAACAAGAAGCAGAAATAGAAAGTTACGAATTAAAACTAATTAAAACCATATATTACAACATTGACATTGTGTTCGCATTGAACACGTAGCTTGCAATTGCTTCTTTCATTTGGTTGAAAGATATGGTCGTGAGAAAGATCTATTCAATATAAACAAAGTTAAACACTGTTTATTGATAAATCATTGATAGATCTTTTATAGTTGTTTGATCGGAACTAGTACAGCCACTGTGCAGACGTTTGAACTGTATATTAAAAGGACTTTAATTAACATTTCGGTCCGTTCATTCATTTCACAAGCTTTACTTCCCTTAAATTCGTAGGGCATCTATCTTCATTTGCAGGGCAATTACGGTGAAACAAAGATTGAGATAAACTACGTCTAGCCGCCTACATGGCTCATAAATCTGTTTATCGAGGCTTATGGATGTATCTGCAGATATCAAAACACTCACTTGATATTAAGCTTCGTTTGAAGTCAAATACAAATTCAACGGATCTTTTCACATTAAAGTTCCACATATTTGCACAAACATTAAAGAAACTTATATATATATATATATATATGTAACTATCATCAATTCTCTAATGTAACGTTTAAAGTTTGTATTGTCAAAATCTTA